>CANSZD010002967.1:522500-652500 GCA_947648045.1 Beta corolliflora | reverse complement strand
AAACCTTTGTAGCGTGATTTCCCTGTAGTATGCAAGCTTTGAAGATCCGAGAGCCCCAAGTGTTGCTCCTCTAATCAGTCCACGACCACCAGTTGAACACCAACGTTTGCTAGAACGGAAGAGAAGAAAATCTCTTGCTTTTGATGGTATAGGCGCCGGTTTATTGAATAGATCTAGGGTTTCTCTTTCTCTCTCTAGTGAAAAGAAACTGACTAATCAATCGATCACCTAAACCCTAATATTATATCCTATATATAATAGAAGAGTCATAGGCTAGTTAGGAGAACTAATTCTCCTCCTATTCCCCTTTGGACCGGCCCAATCCTAATCCTAAATGGATTTGGATTGCTTTGTCCAACTTGTGCTACAATGTGTGACCTCATAGGATTAATCTATTTTAGTTATAGGCCCAATCAATATTGTCCTATTAATCATATTTATTCTCTAGCAAGTAAATACGATTACTAAAATAATTAACTTTATTATCTTCATAATAACATTCCTATTTATATTTAGTAATTGCCGGAATGTCTAAGGACATATTCCTTCAATCTCCCACTTGTCCGAAGACAAGAGCGCAATGTTAAATTCCTTAAGTCACTTAATGTCAAATTTGATAACACAATGTTATTCTCAAATTTTGTTCCTTGATCGCTGAGTTCGAACTGCTCAAATAAGGATTAACTCTTTAATCCTATTCCGCATGGCCATGCAATTTTCCGCTTCGCTCATCAAGAGGCCCGACACCATTCCTATTTAATAGGAGGACTTATCCACTCTTGTATGACCATAACTCCCACTCAATTCTTAGCCCACCCGATCACCGCCTTTATAACCTCCTTTTACGGCACGGCGTTTGGCCAATGTCAAAGTTAAACTAATTATATTGTGGTTATTAAGACATACTCATGTCTAAGGAATCCACTAAATATAGTAGTTCGATTCTACTTTTAGAATCTATTTAGGTCAAGTCTCAATGTATCAACTATACATCCATATAATCAATTAGACATCTCTATGTCTCCATAGCCCATGGAACTGCGCTATCAATTAATTATATACTAGCCTTTTAACTAAATCACTTATGTCCAATTTAGTGATTTACACTAGGGACTTTAAATAAATTGTGATTTCCGTTCACTTTATAGGGTTCCATTATCAAAACGTTTTCGATAATCCTATTTGAAAACACAAATTATTTGGATATTTTATTTAATACTAAACCAAGTGATTAAATAAGAAACGAATTTTTTATTGATAAACATTCAAAGCATAATAAATGTCTTTACAATTGTAAACATGAAGTAAACAACCTAAAGCCATTCTCCCATATGCTTAAGCCCCATAGACCTAGTATGACACTCATGCTTAGGTTGAGCAAGCGGTTTTAGTCGGAGGATATGCTATATTATCCTCGCATGAACCTTGCTTACATATGTGTATCCAAGAACAACTAACTCCTCATCTCCACCATATACCAAAAATTATCCTTAGTCCTTCGCAAGTACTTAAGGATGTTTTTCGCCGCAATCCGAGTGCGCATCTCCCGGGATTTGATCGGTATCTGCCGCATATACTCAAAGCATATGCAACATCCTAGCTGAGTGTATATCATGGCATACATAATGGATCCTACCTGTAAAGCATAGGGAACATTACTCATACGCTTGACCTCATCGGGACTCGAAGGACACCGAGTCTTGCCAAGTGTTATGCCATGTTGCATGGGAATGAAACCTCTCTTGGAGTTTTCCAGCTTGAACCTTGCAAGAACCTTATCAATATAAGTCTCTTGACTAAGTCCAATCACCTTTTCGACCTATCTCTATAGATCTTTATTCCCAATCACGTACTCAACCTCTCCTAGGTCTTTCATAGAGAAATAATTTTTAAGCCATTCCTTGACTGACTCAAGCATGGTCTTATCATTTCCTATGAGAAGTATGTCATCCACATACAAGACCAGAAAAGTAATACTACTCCCACTTAACTTCTTGTAAACACAAGATTCCTCTTCATTTCCGAGAAAGCCAAATTTCTTGATCGCCTCATCAAATCCGAGGTTCCAACTCCTTGATGCTTGCTTTAGTCCATAAATGGACTTCTTAAGCTTGCATACCCTCCCCGGATTTTCTAGATCTTCAAAACCTTGAGGTTGTGTCATGTACACATCCTCTTTCAAGAACCCATTCAAGAAAGCGGTTTTGACATCCATCTCGCCTTATTTCATAGTCATGAAAGGCAAAGAATCGCAAGGATTATCCTAATGGACTTCAAAGATGGCTACTTGGTGAGAAGGTTTCATCATAGTCAATACCATGAATTTGTTTGAAACCTTTCACCACCAACCTTGCTTTGAAAACACTAATGTTTCCATCCTTGTCCTGCTTTCAACTTGAAAATCCATTTGCATCCAATGGGTTTTACCCCATCGGTAAATCAACCAAGTCCCATACTTGATTTTCAGACATGGAATCCATTTCAGATTTCATGGCCTCAAGCCATCTTTCGGAGTCTTGACTATCCAAAGCATCTTTGTAGCTAGTAGGCTCTTCTGATTCTAAAATCGTTATTTCAGAACTTTCGACCAAAAGGAAATCAATATATCTCTTTGACGGAATGATGGTCCTACTAGACCTACGTTGGGGAACAACGAAGAAGTTTCTACCTCACTAGGTTGAGTGACTTCGCATGGAGTATCTCCAAGTGGGACGGTAGGAGGTACGTGAATTGAATGCACCACCTCCTGAGCATTTTCATGCCGGGCCGCCTCTGATGAGGTGTTAACCTCATCCATTTGTTGCTCATCTCGAACTTCTTCGAGATATACATTTCTCCCACTTGTTTTTCCCGGGAAATAAACTCCTTTTCCGAAAAGACACCATTACGAGCAACAAACACTTTGTTTTCGCTTTGGTTGTAGAAGTAGTATCCCTTAGTCTCTTTTAGGTAACCCACAAAAAGACATTTATCGGATTTGGGTGAAAGCTTATCAGAAAGTAAACGTTTTACATAGGCTTCACAACCCCATATCCTTAGAAAAGACAATTTTGGAACGTTTCCAGTCCACATTTCATATGGTGTCTTTTCCACTGCTTTGGATGGTGCTCTGTTAAGTGTGAATGCCGCCGTTTCAAGCGCAAATCCCCGAATGACATAGGAAGATCAGGCAAGACTCATCATGGATCGAACCATATCAAGTAGAGTTCGATTCCTTCTTTCGAAACGCCATTTAACCAGTGGTGTTCCCGACGGAGTCCATTGTGAAAGTATTCCACAATCCTTCAAATGATCACCAAATTCTTGAGATAAATATTCACCACCACGATCGGATCGTAATGCCTTAATTTTCTTCCCAAGTTGGTTTTGTACTTCATTTTGGAATTCCTTAAATTTTTCAAAGGATTCCGACTTATGCCGCATGAGGTAAACATATCCAAATCTGCTCACATCATCGGTAAAAGTAATGAAGTAACTGTACCCTCCCCTAGCCAACGTACTCATTGGTCCACACACATCCGTATGTGTGAGGGCTAAAAGGTCATTGGCCCTTTCACTTGAACCTGTGAAAGGAGACTTTGTCATTTTCCCCATCAAGCAAAATTCACAAGTATCAAATGATTCGAAATCAAATGATTTGAGATTTCCATCTTTATGAAGTTTCTCAATGCGCTTTGAGCTTATGTGGCCTAATCGACAATGCCATAGGTATGTAGGGTTTGAATCATTTGCTTTATGTTTCTTCTTTGTCTATGTTATAGATATGGGTTTCTAAGTCTAGTACATATAAACCATTTGATAACTTAGCGGAGACATAGAACAAATCATTCAAATACGCGTAACAACAATTGTTCTTTATTGTAAATGAATAACCTTCGGAATCCAAAACAGGAGTCGAAATAATGTTCTTTGTGATAGCAGGAACATAATAACAATTATTAAGTTCTAAAACTAATCCTGAAGGTAAAAGTAGACTATATACTCCCAATGCCAATGTAGCAACTCGTGCTCCATTGCCAACGCGAAGATCTCCTTCTCCCTTTCCCAATGTTCTACTTCTTTTGAGGCCTTGCATATTACAAATAATGTGCGAACCACAAGCGGTATCAAATACCCAAGAAGCGTGAAGTTGCTAAGTTAACTTCTATAACATACATATCCGAACTAGAAACTCCTTTCTTTTGATCCTTCGGATACTTGGGGCAACTACTTTTCCAATGACCAACCTTGTTATAGATGTAACAATAGTGCTCATCAGCAACTTTTGGTTTTGGTGTAGTCTTTTGCTTTTCAGAAGTTTCAGACTTAGCAACTTGTTTGCTTTCGTCCTTCTTAATAGCAATCCCAATCCTAGTGAGCGATTGCCCTTTACTAACCATAAGAACATCCTCATATTCTTTTCTAGGCTGGTTAGGGATGTTTCGCTCATTCTGAGTTAGCCTTTCATGCATCTCTTGCATCGTTGCTTCCTCCCCTTGCATGTGAAAAGCGTTGAACTTATCGGTTACGAGAACGATTCTCATTTCCCTTTCACTTGCAATGAAACGTTCAAGATTCATTTTGTCCTTCGAAAGGACGGAGCGCAAATTACAAGTAGAATTGTTGGTGTTGATATTGTTGTTACTAGACATAATTACTACAACAAATAATAAAGCAAGATTCAATCAATGTTTATCAAAAAAGCAATAATTAAACAAATTTTTATTACTACTACCCTTTATTCAAAATGAAAGTCCCCTATTGAATAAAGAAATAACCAAGATCCCCTCCTACTACAATCAAACGGACTTTGGCCCTGCCTTCAATTTATAGTAGTTGAGGTAAGTAAACACTTTACTAATTATAACTAATTATAGTTCTTGGTAGACAGGTTAACAACTCCTTGTTTACTCCTATCTCTTAGCTTCAAAACCCAAAACTTTGTCTTTTGATGATTTTGTTGAGTTAAACCAAACATTAACATGTAAGTTTCAAAAACCTACCCTACTATACCCGGAACTATGAGCAACACCCTGCTTTGGCATAACCTATTACTCATGATCTAAGGCTTTATAGGTGTTGTTTGGAAAAGCAATCAAAACTCAATATTACTTGTGGGGACCTAAGTTTACTAATATGGTCAATTAATAGTGAACACATGAATCAATTAACCACAAACAAACTTAGAAGCAAGCATTTAAACAAAATAAATGCAAGAAAATTATAAAAGTTATAATTAAAATGATCTAGTATGGCCCCTATACTTAGGAAAATAACTAATCTTCATGAATCCTCCCTTGAATCTCCATGGATCACCATCCTTGAAACTCCTTGGATCCTCATGCTTTGATTACATAATTTGAATTAAATAAATAACTAAAATTTAAAGTTACAAAAATACAAACGATTCACAGATCGTATTTAATTTACATTCAAATATAACAATTCGCAGATCGTAATTACTATCCTAATTTGGGCCATACTAGTCATAATATGCAAAATATAATATCATATATATTATATTAAACATCCAAGCATTTATAATATCACAATAAAATAAACACAAACGATTTACTTATTAACAATTAATAAGCAAATAAAACTTTCCATAATAATCACAAAATTTAACAATTTTAAGCTAGTAATTATTTAGGAAACTTTATTATTTTAATTCAATTACTCATTTAAACATGGCAATAATCATTATTATTCACAAATTTGCAAAATAGGAAACTTTTGGATTTATGCTCAACTTAGGAAAATCAGATTTTCCATAAAACAATTTTTTTTTTTTTTTAATTTTAAAATAAACGTTGACACGTTGACCCAAGAACTCAAGGCCGCCACCAACACCAACCACCACACGCACAATACCACGACAACACAGCCACCACAACACCAGTCGCCAGCCAGCAGGAAAACCAAGACCGCCGACCAGCATCCAGTCGTAACGCGCATCACCAGCCACCCGACAATAGACGCCGGCAGCAAAACTACCAACGCCCGCCAGCAAGCATGACCGCTCGCGTCGACCACCCCAGCCAGCAAGGCCGACAGCTCGCGCCACCTCTGCCTCTACACTCGCCGACCCAAAACCACCCTCCACCGTGGCTCCACCGATGCTGGTGGTGCCACCCAGCCTTGATGGGCAACCCTTTTGAATTTTGTAACAATTTACAAAATTGCCATTAAATCTTTAACAAACAATTTATTTAAAGATTTAGGATTTTAATTAGATCTTGATAATTCGAAAATTATGGCAAAAAATTTTGAATCACTTAACAAACTCAAACAAAATTTTAGATTTGTTAAGATTAGATTTTCAATGCTTAATCTATATTAAACATTAAATCTAACAAAAAATTCAAAATTTGGGCAAAAATCAAATTATATCCAAAAAATTCAGAAAATTAACAATTAAATTCCAAAAAATTCGAAAATAATTTGTAGGGTGATCTACTGAATTATCTTAACAAATAAAATCAAATATCTTAATTGTTATCTTTAAATTATTTGAATAATCAAATTAAACATAAAATTTAACCAAAATCCATAAATAATATGATAAAATTCGAAAATTAGTGGGAAAAATAATCAAATTATTTTCAGCCATCATATTATTCTAGATCTATGTGGGTGATGAACATTAGATTTATTTAACAAATTAAAAATCAAATCTTTAATTGTTAACAAATTATTTCAATGATTAATCGAATTAAACATAAATAATTTTAAATCTAACAAAAAAATTTATAAAAATCCGAAAATTTGGAGTGAAATAACCAATTTATTTCGTCCATAATATAAAAAAATCGGAACTTTATAAAATTATTTGAGCATAAATCACAATTAAATCAATTATATACAATTTCCAATAAATTAATATCAAATATCAATTATGCAAATTCAAGCCATAAATAAATCCTCCCTTAATTGAATAAAAATAATAACTTTGCATACAATTATATGATCATATGAATATTATGAATTAGGCAAAACTGATACCACTGTAGGAATATATAGATGCATATAGCGGAATTTCAGGAAACAATTTCCTAACATCTATCATAGGATCGCAAACATAATCAAACATATGAATCATTCAATAGGGATTAAATATCAAACCTTTGTAGCGTGATTTCCCTGTTGTATGCAAGCTTTGAAGATCCGAGAGCCCCAAGTGTTGCTCCTCTAATCAGTCCACGAGCACCAGTTGAACACCAACGTTTGCTAGAACGGAAGAGAAGAAAATCTCTTGCTTTTGATGGTATAGGCGCCGGTTTAGGGAATAGATCTAGGGTTTCTCTTTCTCTCTCTAGTGAAAAGAAACTGACTAATCAATCGATCACCTAAACCCTAATATTATATCCTATATATAATAGAAGAGTCATAGGCTAGTTAGGAGAACTAATTCTTCTCCTATTCCCCTTTGGACCGGCCCAATCCTAATCCTAAATGGATTTGGATTGCTTTGTCCAACTTGTGCTACAATGTGTGACCTCATAGGATTAATCTATTTTAGTTATAGACCCAATCAATATTGTCCTATTAATCATATTTATTCTCTAGCAAGTAAATACGATTACTAAAATAATTAACTTTATTATCTTCATAATAACATTCCTATTTATATTTAGTAATTGCCGGAATGTCTAAGGACATATTCCTTCAGCTCGAGTGTGCCATGTTTTGATTTCTGAACCATTTTTGACAAAAAATAAATCTAGATGTCATTATTCAAAAGCTATCCTTATATTTCATGGGATGTTGTTCTACTTACACCTTCTGCTACAATCTCTCAAGCTCAAGATCATCCGGGTATAATACAACTAGAGGAATGCAAGAACAAATGCTTGCATAATTGCTCCTATACAACTTATTCAAATTTAGATGATAGAGGTGGAGGAAGTGGTTGATTGCTTTGGTTTGGTAATTTGATAGATGTAAGAGTTGTCGCTGGCACGTACTCGGTAAAGTCTTTACATGAGGGCGCCCTCTAACACTAGTAAAGACCTCTTACTGATGTTGTTCTGTGAACTAGTTTATTATGCTGTTGTGATTTTCTAGTTGGAAGAATATGTCATGGATGTTAATATTTGGTTTCTCATAACAGCGTAATAAGATTTCATGTCCCTGTCCTAGCTTTACTCCAATATCTCCAAGCACTGAAGTAAGTTACACTATGATATCTACTCAATTGAAGACTTATCACATAGTGTTATTAGGCATGGGTTTTTTCTTAGTGTGGCACATGACATAATATCACTGGTGTTGCATGCTGTATGCACTTGTTATTTTCCTGATTTTAGTAAAACTACTGCAAATATGTGAACCTTCTAACCTCCTGCATCATCTGATCCAACATTAAACCATTTTAAAGGCTGAATATGCGTTAAATTATCTTTTCCTGCATTTCGAAAGAGGAGTAAGATTGAAGGATTACTTATTGACTTCTGATAAAGAAGTTCCTATGTTCCAATTTCGGTTTCCTTAGTTTAACTCTTTTTAAGTTCTGATCAATTTTAAAAAAATTTCTTATGAGGTCAGTGCTCATGAAGAAATTAAATTTCGATCAATTTTGTGCAGTTAATGGCAAACAAAGAATGTTGTTTGTAGTCGGCTCCAGTTTGTGAGCTGTCCTGCTTATATGTAATGCTGCTTTTTATATACTACAGAAGAGGAGGAAGGAGATAGAAGGTAGTTTGCATTAAATTTATGCTCTTTTCTCAATAAATCCCTTCTCAATATTTGGGCTAGCCACACATTTCTTGATAGATCTGCTTGGGATTGCATTCACTAGATGTGTGTAAGCAGGATGAAGTTAGTGCTTGTGAAGCTTGATTGCTCCATAGACTCATATATATGTACTCCATAGTGAGCAACATAGGAATTAACAACTCAATGTTTATACCACTTTTTAGTTTATAATTGTGAAAATTTGTTTCCTTAACTCTCTTTGTCATATTTGTGCCGGATTCTTTATGCTTAATTTACTTTGCTTTTATCCACTTAATATGTGCAAGGACAATAATGCAGCTAGTATGTTGTGAACCTTGATAGTCCATCACTCCATCTACTGCCTACTGGTATATTAATACTTCACTGGAAGCATATTCAGAAGAGCTAACAACTATACCTCAACGTGCTCGCAAATTTTTGTGATGTCCCACAACGTTTCAGATGTACGCTGTTGCTGTCACACCTGCTCATGCGGCGACTATGGTATTATAAGATTGTAACTCAGTCAATCTTTTGTTTATATTTGTGTGAATAACATAAATTGCAATGAAAAGTGATACTTATATATATATATATATATATATAGAAGTGAGTTCATATAAAAATGCATACTTACATGAAAAATGAGATTGGATTTTACGCTCTATAACTCTAATGAACAAGTGATGTAACTCTAATGAAAAAATGATGTAACTCCAAAAAAAAGAATATTAGAAAAAAAAAATGCAAAAAAAAAAAAATTTTTTTGGGCTCAAAATTTTTCCGGAGGTACAACTCTAATGAACAAGTGTTGTAACTCTAATTCAATCGTGTGGTTGAGATTCATTCTCATTTCCATGTATAAGGATTCGTTACGTGATTCTTGCCTATATATATATATATATATATATATATATATAAGTGTTTTTTGATCATCTAGGACTAAAAAAAAAGGCTACGGTTAATAGTCAAAATCGCAACCTTTTATCAATTAAGAGTTGCGGTTTTGTCAATTACCGCAACCCTTAATTGTTAAGGGTTGTGGTCCATAACCGCAACCGATCATATTTTTTAAGGGATTTTATGCCAAAGGCTGCAGTCATAAAAAGCAGCCCTTAAGCCGCTTTTGACCGCAACCCTTGGCCTATTTTCCTCTAGTGATGCAAATTTCATATTTTAAGCTTCAAGATTGCTCATCCTGCAGATCGTTATAATGTAGATCTTAAAGGAATTAACGCTCTCTTGTATATTCTCATCTCTCATCTCTTCTTTTTATATATTTATATTATTCATATTCATATTCATATTCATATGCATTATTATATCTTTTTATGCTTTCACTAGAGGAAGAACGTGCAAGTGTTGCTTAAAAAAGGCTCAAGTTATCTGAAAAACGGATCCCTTAATCCACCTACGAAAAATAAATAAGTTGGAAACTAAAGGGCTGCGGTTTTTGGGATAACGGCAGCCAATCATTCAAGGGCCGTGGTTAGTGTTACAACTGCAACCCTTTTTTTTAAATAATTTTCAAGCTAACTTTTCCTCGCTTAACATTCTACAGCCATTCACTACACTTAGGGCACCCTTAATGATGAGTGAAAAAGAAAGATCAAGTACTTGATCTTAAAATGGAGCTCTTAATAATGAGTGAGAAAAAGGTTGATGAGTGATTGGGAAAAAAAAAATGCATCGGACGAGTGAAATGGTGATCAGGCGTGGGAGTGGGACCCACTGCCTGATCTGACGAATTCTAATTTTTTTTGGCTTTCCCCCCAGCCAAAACGACGCATTTTGGCTGGGGGGAAAGCCAAAAAAAAATTAACTTTCGTCAGATTACTGACGCGTGTGTCAGATTTTCTGACGCGTGTCTCAAATTTTGACAAATGTCAAATTCTGACAGGTGAGAGAAATAATACAATGCAATATCTTAAAAATGCAATATCTTAAAAAATACAAAGCCAAAAAAAATAAAAAAATTACCAATGGCTCTATTTTTCAGAGATTTACAAATAGAGACCCATTTTGTAATATTTTAGACATTTTTTTTTCTAGCTATTTACTAATTTTCTATAATTTTGCTTATTTTATTTGAAATATCTTCCACTTTTTACACTCTAAAAAAATAAACAATATTTTTGTGCATTTAATTTAGTTAATGCTAAAAATGCTAATTATGTATTTATTTAATTAATTTTTTATCAATTACTAATGAATATTAAATATTATTAAATAGTAAATAATAAAAATATTGTATAGTGGTGGTGGGGTGATGAGATAGAAAAAATAGTTGGATGAGGTTAAAAAGTAGTTGGGTAGGTAAAAGTAGTTGGGATGATTTTTTTTTTGTTCATTGTTAAGAAGAAAGTGGAAAAAAAAGATTGTGGGATGTAATTTTTTTAGAGAGAAAGTTAGAAAGAGAGTGGGATGATTTTATTTTTCAATCATCAATAATGGTGCTCTTCCCCTATCCGAACCCGCCTTTCTCTTTCTCTCTCTCTATCTCTCTTTCCCTCTCACTCACACCATGCCCCCCTCTCTCTCTCTCTCTCAGACTCTCAATCACACCACGCCCCTCTCTCTCTCTATCAGACTCTCACTCACACCTTTCCTAACTATTCAAGAATTCTGAATTCTGTTGATTTTGAGTGATCCTGCAACGGCGGACCGTGACGATGATGCGGTACCTCTGATAAATGTCGCCGTCCTCTCCGATAGTCCAAAATCCAAATGTCCAAGGTCGATCTTGAAGTTGGTTCTTTTAAACAAATTCAGTGCCATATTTTTCTCGAAACTTACGATCTTTTCTCTCTAACTCACTTCTTTTTTCATATTCCAGGGTTTTGTTCTTCCTAGTATATTTAATCAACTATAACTCTAAATTGCTAAGTATCGAACAATTTGTCTCGAAAAGTAAATTCCTAAGTATCCCACAAATTCTCAGCAACAAGTAAACCTCTCCGTTCTTCGCTTTACTTTTGGTTAGTTCATCTTTCTTTGAGGCATAAACACAAACAACTTGTGTGCACTCTACTGTTGAGTGAATTATTTTTATGTTTTCTCATTAAAATGAATTGGGTTTTACGCAGGAATTTCTTGGTTGGACGAATCTTACTTGCCCAGATGACTAGGTTACGGTTTTTGATCATCATGTTGCAAGAAATCAAGTTAGTCACACAACTCACAATCCATAACCAAACACAAATTATCCTAATACAAACAAGAAACGTTAAACGAGAACCCAAATTACAGCAGAGAATGTTTTGTAATAAGGGGGGAAAACAGTAAGGCAAAAGTAGTTTATCAGAATGGGGTGGGGGAAACAGCTGGAAATAGTAATCACTCCTCGTCATCCTCTTTTTCCTGTCCATCAGAGGCATCATCATCATCATCTTTTTGGTTGGAGGAGGAATGTGAGGATCCAACACCTTCTTCATCTTCCTCATCATCATCATCTTGATGCTCAACCATTGGATCAGCAGGAAGACGAGGATCAGTTGGAAGACGAGGATCAGCAGAACCAGTAGCACCCTTAACAGCGGGAAGTTGAGCCTTTACTTCTGGAAGAGAGAGAACCAGAAACTCAGTTTCGGCTAGCTTTTTCTCAAGCTTAGTGACCTTAGACTAATATAGGACTTGGACATACCCTCTATCAGCATATACATTTTGTCTGAAGTCTTCTCTTGGTTGTCCAACCTTTGAATCATAGCAACATTTGTGCTGGTTCCCCCTATCTTTCTCTTCTTCTTCTTCTCAGCTGGTACTCCTAACTCCTCGAACCTCAGCATATCTGAGAAAACATGCAACCCTTTCTGCCCTAATATTTTATTCGTAAACACCTGAATGGGAATTGTTTCCCCATTGAGAGGAATCTTTTGCTTCTTGAGCAAGAGGGTGATTATTGAGCCATAGGCTAGGGCATAGTGAGAGGAGGAACAACAATTCATGATATGATCAATGATTATGGCAGGGAGATTGATCTTGATCTTTTTCATCATTAAAAAGGATTTTTTGTCAGAAAGTACCTTATAAATGTTGGTTTTTGTGAAAAAGTACCTTATATAAAAAATGTTGTCAAAAAGTACCTTTTAGCATGTTTTTTGTTGCAAAACAGCACCTTTTGCCGGATTTCGGGAGTTGATCAAAACTCCGGCGTTGAGTACACCACGTGCTTGGCACGTGATCACTTAACCAGCCAAAATGACCCCCTCCCCCACCCACTGCCACCAACCCACCCCATCCCCCACCCACTTGCCACCCCTACCTCCCCCTTCCCCACCCATTGCTACCCCCTCCCTCCCCTTCCCCACCCCACCGCTGCCACCCCCTAATATTCCCACTGCCACCCCTCGCCTTCCCCATACCCTTCCCCCTGACCCCCCTCCCCCTCGCCTTCCCCGTAGTCCCGTAAACCCCCCTCCTCTTCCCCGCAGCCTCGCAAACCCCCTCCCCTTCCCCGCAACTCGGCAGGCGCTCTAAAAGCTCCGGCCGCTCATTGAACACATCTCTTCACCCAAAAATGGTATGCGCGATTGCAAAGCGGGAAGGGGAGGGGGGGGGGGTGCGCGACCGCAAGGGAAGCGGAGGGGGGAGGGGGTGCGCGAGGCAAGGGGAAGGGGATGGGGGCTGCGAGGAGGGAAGGAGGTGTTTTTCGGTGGATGGTGGTGGTTTCCGGGTGGATGTGGTTGTTTTTCGGGTTGATGGATGAGGTTTCGTGGGGGTGGGGTTGTTTCGATTGGGGGTATGGTTGTTGGTTGGTCTTTGGGGGTTTTTCGTTGGTTTTGGGGTGGAGGGGTGGCGGCGGTGGGTGGGCAAGGGGAGGAGGGGGGTGGCGGTGGGTGGGGAAGGGGTGGCGGTGGGTGGGAAAGGGGAGGGAGGGGGTGGCGGTGGGTGGGCGGGGGGTTGTTTTGGGTTGGTTTAAGATCACGTGCCAAGCACGTGGTGTAGTCAACGTCGGAGTTTTGGTCAACTCCCGGAATCCGGCAAAAGGTATTGTTTTGCAACAAAAAACATGGTAAAAGGTACTTTTTGACAACATTTTTTATATAAGGTACTTTTCACAAAAACCGACATTTATATGGTACTTTCTGACAAAAAATCCTTAAGTAAAGGGATATTATCTCAGATAACCCTGACATATAGCCCTTTTTCCCATATCACCCCCACATTGTCACCCCTATCGCAGATAACCCTAAATTTGTAATTTGTCATTAAACATAATGGAATTACAAACGACGTTAACTTGGTTTGACTTTCGATGTGTTTTGGCGTCATTTAAGAAGGTGGTTGATGGCATTAAATGTGAAGAAACTGGTTTGGCGCCCTCTTAGTGGTCTGTTGTCAGCAATAAAACCCTTGAATTGTGCATCAAAACTAATGAACATCCTTTTGAATAGCCATCAACCACCTTCTTAAATGGCGCCAAACCCATCGAAAGTCAAACCACGTGTAATTCCGTCATGTTTAATGACAAATTACAAATTTAGGGTTATCCGCGATAGGAGTGACAATGTGGGAGTTATTTGGGCAAAGGGATATATGTCAGGGTTATCTAAGATAATATCCCTTAAGTAAATC
The DNA here is from genome assembly GCA_947648045.1 of Beta corolliflora. Classification (NCBI taxonomy): domain Eukaryota; kingdom Viridiplantae; phylum Streptophyta; class Magnoliopsida; order Caryophyllales; family Amaranthaceae; genus Beta; species Beta corolliflora. The sequence continues at coordinate 638,229 of CANSZD010002967.1, read as the reverse complement.
AAGACCATCTCCATTATAGGAACTATTCCCCTGTCCTGAGCCCTGGAAATTTACACTTTATTGCAAATGGACTGGATGACCAGCATAATGGGTTCACGCAAATTAGCAGATTGGTAACTAGCTTCTTGGAATAGGAACAACAAACAAAAACTTATAAATCTCGTTAGCTGTTACCCCAACAATAGTAGGCCAACCATCCCCATCATACTTATCAGGTAATTTCACTTCCAAAAACAGTGGATCCCAAAGACATATCAGGTAATTGCTTCAAATTCACATAAAATTCTCTAACAGCATCCACAAAAGCATTATTAACATCCTTAAACAAAGGCATCCGGCCTTGAAATTCCAATAAATCACGAACCTTAGACAAAGCAGGTATATCAGAATAACCATCTTCTACAGAATAAACAGATAACACACTTCTTTCCACAAGAGGAGTAGAACCAATAGAAACAGGAGTTTCAACAAATTTACCTTTTGTAGCGCGAGGGGGTTCTTAAACAAAGGCATCCCCTTTCCACTGGGTTCCCTTAGCATAGCTATTAGATTGGTCCTCACAAACTTCTTCTCTTTCCTTCTTCATGGAAGATCAGGTCACTCCCCTTCCACTAGCCCTAGTACACTAGTAGAATAATTGTTTATTGCTGCGGTTGAATTGCTGCGGTTTTACCCATACGCAGCAATAAACAACGTCAGAAAAAAAAGGAAAAATCGAAAATCAACCTATTGTTGCGGTTCCGAGTAGAAACCACAGCAATAGGTCTCAACGGAAATTTTTCTAAATTCGTTGACTGGTTTGATCAGATTTATTGATGCGGTTCCCACAAAGAACTGCAGCAATAGATTAAAATATTATTTTTTAATAACCTTTTAATCTATTGCTGTGGTTTTTTATGGGACCCGCAACAATATCCCCATTGGCCCATTTATTTCATAAGAGGCGCTAGGGTTCGGGCTTTTCCTTCATTTCATTCTTCTTCACTCTTCAGCCGTTTCATCACCCTCATTTCACTCCTTTCTCTCTACTCCTTCAAATCTCCTTCCCTCTCCTCTTCCTTTTCGGATCTGCCATAACCGCCTATCTCACTCCTCTCAAACTCCTTGCCTCTCTCACTCCTCGAACTGGATTTTGTGTAAGTAACCTAATTTGCCGCGAGTGAAGGAAGTTCAGTGCGCGAATGGTTGCTTTGGTTGGTAGGTTTCAAAGTCTTCACTGAGGTATTTCTCTCTCACTTGGTTTCTCAATCCTCCTCGCACGATGTTTCGTCTCTCAATTCTCAGATCCACAATCTCCTCGAACGGCGTTTCGTCTTCACTGGTGGAGAATTGGCGCGGTGTTGGCCGAGAGTTGGCGGTGGTGTTCACTGGTAGGGAGATGGGTCGCTGGTAGTGGCTCAATTTTCTCAAGGCTTCTTCTGTAATTTATTTATTTATTTTTTTTCATTTTTGTATGTAATTAGTTGCAATTCGTGCTTTAGTTATAGTTTGTTTTCCTCTATAGGTTATCTGATTTGCTTTTTTTATCTGATTAGTTTAATTTCTTTCCTCATTTTTGTATCTAATTTGTTTTATTTTATCTTTTAGGCATTGTAATTTTTTATTTTCATTATTTTTTATTTTCTACTCAATGCATGATTTTAATCTGCTGTAGTACTTTGTTTTAATAATGTTTTATTTTATTTGCATTTTAACATTAAAAATAGTATGAAGATTTAAATTTCAAATTTTTTTTAAAAAAACGTGCACCTATTGCTGCGGTTTTAGGAAGAAACTGCAGCAATATGTGCACGTTCTTTAATATAAAAAAACTTGTTGCTGCGGTTTTGGGTAGGAACCGCAGCAATAGGTTGCTCTGGTTTTGGGTAGGAACCGCAACAATAGGTTGCTCTATTGTTGCGGTTGAAAACCGCAGTAATAGGAATTACCTATTGTTGCGCCCTTAATTGCGGCGCGGCTAAAACCGCAGCTGTTGTAGCCTAAAATCTACGGTTCCTCAGACAACACTTGGGGTCATCTGAGCCGTACACGTGTCCTCCCCTGATGAATAGAGAAAAAAGATCTATCATTTGGGCTAGGCTCTGATTGGTAAAAAGGCTGCTTTTCTGGCCCAAAAGGAAGTCAGAGGCCAGCCCGGTGAGGTGGCTGCATGAGAGTGGTTGATAAACCTTCCCAAATCATGGTCTGCCACGTGTCATGATCTGATTCTTCAGCCAATCAGAAGTCACTATTGTAGGGCAGATTTTAAGGTTAGCTGTCATCTTGCTATCACTATAAATACCCCAGAAATCAGAGAAAGATCATTCAATGCAAAACAGTGTAAAGTTACTCTGTAAAACTACTCTCTCACTTTCTCTCTCTATCTCTACTTTCTCTTACAACTCCTGATATCTAACTAAAGCTTCGGAGGGGGAACCACCACCCAAACCTCCAGGGTGGGTCCCTTTTTGCAGGTTCGGGAGTGAAGCTCAGGCTTGGACTAGGTTGATTCAGACATTTGTTGCACAAGTCTCCAAGGAAGAACATCTAAGGGATACTAGTTTACTTGCTAGACAAGAAAGCTCAATCTACAGCTTACTTGTTGGACAAGGAGACAAAACATTTGGCGCCGTCTGTGGGGAGACGCAACGATGACTGATTGTCAATCGTCCAACCTTGCCAGAAACCGAAGTCTTCAGGTTAATGTCGAAGACACAGTAGAACATGAGAGACCGCCTCGAGGAAGGGATAGAGCCTCGTCCATCGTCCAAGTTACTGGACCAAGCAAGCAGCCTGTCATTCAAGAGAATCTTGAACGTCCAGTGACTGCCGCCCATCTAGAGAATGCCTTGAATGATTTCCAGGCAAATATGGCTGCAGTCGTCCAGGAACAGATCAAGAGCAACATGATGTTTTTCCGGCTTAACCCTGAGCCAGCCGCTAACAATCTAGTTCCTCTCAAGAGGCGTTCCCAAGAAGATCGTCCGGGTCCTAGTCGACCTATTCGTCAGGAACCCTCTAGGAGGATGGCCAGAGGAAAGCAGCCAGAAGGCAGTGAACAGTGGAGGAAGATGGACTGGAATCTGGTGGTTAGGACCCAGGATCAGGCTCGCCCAAGTGGGCATCGAATGGAAACAGATGCCAGAGAATACCTAGAGGCAAAGAGGGCTGCAGCTCTACAACGGTCGGCCACGGGGTCTACCCCGTATTTGAGAGACCCTCCTTTGAGGATGCCATCCAGATTGGAAGGAAGAAGTATGGGGACTTCCCTTGTTCGTCCAAGACAAGAGAAGACAGTAGTTCAACCAATGGTCCATAAGCGACCAGCACCAGCAAATACTTCATCTAATCCTGTGTTGAAAGAATATCGCAAGGAGTTCATACCCATTGAGGGAAAGTTGGGAGCCCACCGGATCAATTGGCCTACTTCGTTCTCGGCCAGGATCATGGAGGCGCCCCCTTCCCAAAGGTAAAACTTCCAACGATAGAGCCTTTTGATGGAACAACTGATCCTAATGATCACTTGTCCGCTTACAAACATCAGATGTACGTCCAAGGAGTAGATGATGCTACTTGGTGTAAGAATTTCCCGGCTACCCTGAAGGGTGTAGCTCAGAAGTGGTTTAACAACCTTCCATCCAATTCAGTCAACAATTTTACTGAGCTCAGTTTCTTATTTACTAGTCACTTTGTTGCTAATAAGCAAGAGCAAAAAACAAGCATGCACTTGGGAAAGATTGTCCAAGGACCTACAGAAGCTCTCAGAAGTTTTGTCAAGAGATTCAATCTAGAAGCCCTTCAGATTCAAGATCTTAATGTCGGGGTGGCCTTTGACGCCTTTATCTGAGGACTAAGGCCAGGAAGTTTTAAGTTTGATCTTGTCAAGAAGAAAATCACCACTCTTGCCGAAGCTTTAAAGGAAGCTGAAGCTTTTATACATGCTCTTTGAAGTATGTGCCGAGGCCAAGCACCCCGACTCTAAGAAGCTGAAGAGGTTGCCCGGCCAAGAAAGGGCAACCCCAAAAAGGCCGAGACTTGGGCCATAGCCTCTACCACCACTTCGTCCGAGAAGAAGCAAAAGGAAAGCATCCGAGCCTTCTTCATCCAACCCAATTGAATTCGGCGGAGACCAATACTCCATTCTCATGGAGATAAAAGATCAATATGAGCTGAAAGCTCCAGTAGAGATGAAGACTCCTTACGAAATAGAGACAAGAGCAAGTATTGTCACTTTCCACAAGGACTGCGGCCATGAAACCAATGAATGTAAACACCTTAAGAGGGCTTTGGAAGATCTAGCCCGTAAAGGAAAGATGAACTCATACTAACCCCAAGGGGGAAAGAAGTTTCAGAGGAGAGACAATTGGCAGACTAAGAAGAAGGAGAGTGATAAGCACGAGCGAGGATGTTGTTCTCGTAATTTCCGGAGGATTTCTTCTTTGGAGGACCAACCAATAGAGGGTGCAAAAACTACCTAAGGGAGCTTGGCCAAGTCTTATTGGGCGATCGGCAAAGGCGAGCCCTTCCCAAAGGTGGTGGTCGGTGAGCAAGATCGGGGCAAGGCGAGGACTCCCCATGATGATCCTTTGGTTGTGGAAATGAAGATAGCAAACCTAAGGGTAAGAAGGATTCTAATTGATCTTTGGAAGCTCGACGGACATCATTAGTGCTGATTGTTTGTCCAGATTAAAGTTCGACGAAAAGAACTTGGTTCCCGTCCACCATCCCATCATAGGGTTTTGGGGGAGGAGTTATCCATCCCATGGGAACAGTCACGTTGCCTGTCCGGGTTGGAGAGAAGGAGGCTTCGCGGACTTTGTTTGTCAAGTTCTTGGTCGTCCGAGATTTGACAGCCTATAATGTCATTCTTGGACGGCCTACGCTGAACCGCGTAAAAGCAGTAATAGTAACTCATTTGATGCTTATGAAGTATGAGTGTGATGACGGCAAAATTGGCTCCTTGTATGGAGACCAGCAGGTGACTAGGGAATGTTATCGAACTACCTTTAAGCCGTCATCATGGAAAGCATGTGATGAAGAGTAGACGAAGATCGATGGCAAACAGAAAGCGTCTGAAATTGGGAAAGATAAGACGAAGGTGGCCGGAGAAAGGAAGGCGTCCGAGAATGAAAGGGAGCCTAGGAGGACAATTGAGAGTCCTTAGACGCTCCTCGCCCCCTCAAGGAAAACGTCTGAACATCTCCCAAGCAAGAAAAGGAAGTATGAGCCCGTCAAGGAAGAACCTCCCTCGTCTGAGGAAGTGATGGCCATCATGGGACTAGCACTTGAACGTCCAGAGCCAGTGGAGGTCCCTGAAGATATCTGTTTGGATGAGGCTCGTCCAGAAAGAATTTTGAAGATTGGGTCCTCGCTCTCTCCTGAGTTGATGGACCTTTTAATCAGCTTGCTGAAAGAATTTCAAGACGTGTTCGCTTATTGTGTTGAAGAAATGCCTGGAATTGATCCACAAATAGCCGTCCATCGGCTGAATGTTGATCCAAATTTAAAACCTATTCGTCAGAAGAAAAGGCATTTAGGGCCGGCCAGGAATCAGGCGGTCGACCAGGAAGTTCAGAAGTTGTTGGAGTCGAAATTCATCAAAGAAACCCATTATCCAGAATGGATAGCAAATGTGGTCATGGTGCCAAAGCCTAATGGCACTTGGAGGATGTGTGTGGACTACACCGATCTAAACAAGGCATGTCCCATGGACAACTTTCCTTTGCCTAAGTTGGATCGTCTAGTCGACTCCACCGCCGGCCACGCTTTATTAAGCTTCATGGACGCTTATTTAGGTTTTCATCAAATCCCTATGTGGTCAGAGGATCAGGACAAAACGTCCTTCATTACTAAGAAAGGCTTGTATAGCTGGCTAAGGATGCCTTTTGGCCTCCGTAATGCCCCGGCCACCTTTCAAAGATTGATCAATACAGTCTTTCAGCCACAGTTGGGAAGAAACATGGAAGCCTATATTGATGATATGATAGTCAAGAGCTGGAAAGAAGAGAGTCATGTTGGTGATTTGAGAGAAACTTTCGAAACTCTCAGGAAATACAAGTTAAAGGCGAACCCCGAAGAAATGTGTCATTGGGGTTTTGTCGGGGGAAGTTCTTAGGTTTCTTGGTAGATCGAGAGGGGAATAGAAGCCAACCCAGAGAAGATCCAAGCCATTTTAGACATGAAGTCTCCGTCAAAGATAAAGGAAGTCCAGCGATTGACGGGTTGCTTGGCTGCCCTTGGACGTTTCTTATCCAAGTCAGGTGACAAGTGCCATCACTTCTTCGCCACGATAAAGAAAAAGGCCAAGTTTGAATGGACAGCAGAGGCAGAGCAAGCCCTTCAGCAGGTCAAAGATCACCTTCGGCAGCTGCCTAGGTTGGTCAGTCCAGCTGAGGGGGAGAAACTGTTTGTATACCTGGCTGTGTCCACTCAGGCTGTGAGTGCCGTCCTATTGGCTGTAAGAGAGTCCGTCCAAGTCCCCATATACTTTGTGAGCCATATGCTCAAGGATGCGGAAAATAGGTATACTCCAGTTGAGAAGTTTGGATTGGCCCTCGTCATGGCGAGCGAAAAGTTAAGGCCCTATTTCTTGGCGCACGATATACTCGTCTACACCGATCAACCCTTGAAGCAAGTTACTCGGAAGATGGAAGCCGCCGGACGAATGCTAAAATGGGTGCATTGAGCTTAACATGTTCGATATATCATTTGAACCAAGGAAAGCCATTAAGGGGCAAGCCTTGGCGATTTTATAGTTGAGCTCACTCGGCCGGCCGTTGAGCCAATCTACGATCCAGTGAAGGAAGGAAGCATTGGACGCTCATGGTTGATGGGTCGTCAACAGTTAATGGATGGGGGGCAGGAATCATTTGTCAATCTCCGGAAGGAGACAAATTTGAATATGCGCTAAGATTCCAATTCCAAGCGTCCAATAACGAAGCTGAATATGAAGCACTTCCATTTGGAATGAAAATGTGTAAAGCGGCGGGAGCCACAGAGTGAGGCCAAATCGAGACTCCCTCTTGGTTGTTAGTCAAGTTAACGGAGATTTTAAATGTAAAGAAGCATCGATGAGCAAATATATGCGTCTGATTAAAGATGAGGTGGAGCCTTTGAAACGATTTGTTCTCGATCAAGTGCCAAGGTCAGAAAATCATCAAGCGGATGCTCTCTCAAAATTGGCCAGCTCGGCTGAAGGTGATGCGCCAAGAACAGTTTTTTGGGAAGTAAAACCCAAAAAGAGTATTGACCAAGAGCAAATCATGTTCCTTAGCCGAGGAGCAGTATAGATGGAGCCCATAATAGAATACATGAAAACAGAACGGCTGCCATCAGATCCTGTGGAGGCCAAGTATGTGAAGGCTCGAGACAAGTGGTTTGAATTATGGGATGAGACCCTTTACAAGAAGTCATTCAACCGCCCCCTCCTCAAGTGCATCACCAGAGAAGATGGACTAGAGGTTCTGAAGGAACTCCATGAAGGAGCTTGTGCATCTCACATTGGGGGAAGAGCATTGGGTGAAAAGGCTTTAAGGACGGGGTACTACTGGCCGACCTTAAAGGAGGATGCCCTCGTCTATGCAAAGAAGTGTGATAGTTGTCAGAAACATGGGAACCTGCATCAGAAGCCGTCCAACTATCTAACTCCAATCTTGTTTCCTCTGCCTTTTGCCAAATGGGGCATGGATATTCTAGGACCTTTCCCCATGGCCGCGGGGCAAAAGAAGTTTGTGATGGTTGCAGTGGACTATTTCACTAAATGGATAGAAGCTGAAGCCATGCGAGGAATAACTACAAACGATGTCAAGAACTTCATTTGGAAGAGTATTATAACTCGTTTTGGCATGCCACAATCCATCGTCTTTGATAATGGCCCTCAGTTTGAAACACCTAAACTGAGAGATTGGTTGGCAGAACGAGAAATCAAGGCTCACTTTGCTTTGTTGTTGCCCACCCACGAGGCGATGGGCAAGTGGAGTCCTTCAACAAGATTCTATCTAATGGAATCAAAAGGAAGTTGGATAATGCCAAAGGACAATGGGTGAAGAACTACGGCTAGTGTTATGGTCCATCGAACAAGCTGCCAAAAATTCTACGGGGAGACACCCTTCATGTTAGTTTATGGCACCGAAGCCGTCTTGCCCATTGAGATTGAAGAACCCACCCTACGAGTTATGTTGTACACGAAAGATGCCAAGCTGGGTGCATTGCGCACGGCTTTGGATCAAGTCCCAGAAGTCCGGGGCAATGCCTTGCTAAGAATGCAATTGTACAAGTTGCGCATGGCTCGGGAATTTAACAAGAGAGTCGCAAGACGACAACTCAAGGTGGGCGATCTTGTTCTTAGGAAGATGGAGGCTGTTGGACGAGTCAAGGAGATGGGAAAGCTAACTCCAAATTGGGAAGGACCTTATCTGATTATAGAAGAGCTGCGCAGTGGCACCTTTCGTCTCCAAGATCTGGATGGACGGATTATACGGCGCACTTGGAACTCGGATAATCGAGGAAGTACCACGTTTAACTCCATCATCGTCAGGAATCTAGCGGAAAGTTGTAGTCGGTCCAAAGTGCCACGGCACGAGACAAGAAAAAAAGAATTGTATACATGTATCTTGGCAATTAGTCGAAGCAAAATTCATATAATACAATTCCTACTATCTTATCGTCTGTTTTCTCATGATTATTTTCACCAAGTTGGTTCACTTTGGGGCATTAAATCAGTTACTAGTCTAAAAGTGACAATAACTTGGAACAAAAAATACTCATTTCTATGCCGAACATCACTCCCTCGAAGAGACCGGCCAAAATTATAACGACCTAAAGGTTGATAACATACATTGGCAATCAATTTGACAAAATCTCTAGTAAGAGAAACGTCGAAGTCTCTTAGAGAAAGCTGACCAAAAATAAGCCCTTGGTAAAGGATACTTATTTTCAAATATACGGGCAGCTAAGTAGTAAAGACCCTAGTAAGGGATCGCTACCTTCGGACGAGTGTTGCTCCCTCAAGGAAGGCGGCTAGGAAATTCTTAGACCATGTCTCTAAAGCTCGTCCTTAGCAAATTCAGCCGGCTTGGCCAAGCATGGCCGCTCTCCTTCTTGGACTATGGCTCGTCCATCATTTATGGTGGAGCTTAGCCCACGAAGGGGGGGATGAGACAAGCCTATAGGACGAGCTAAGGAGAGAAGGTCGTCTAAAACCAGGACAAACTTGAAATGCCTCTGTAATATTTAGATACTGCAGGACGAGTGTTACCAACTAGAGTTCCAGGACGATCCTCTATAAGCACTTGAGCACTTTGAGAGATTTGCTATCGTCCAAGGGCAAGGATCAGAAGTGGCATGCGCAGTTCAATTAAATATCGTAGACCGTCCAAAAAGTTCAGGACGAGTCCAAAAAAGATTTTCGTTCGTCTAAAGGCAAGCACGTTGTTATTTCCTTAAACATTTGTGAGGATCGTCCAACATTCAGGACGAAGCTCATTCAATACTTAGAAAGATAAAAGACAAGCAATTGGCAAAAAAATCTTTCATATATATCATTGGCAAAAGATTTACAGCTTAAGACTGAAGAGTTAAGGCCACATCGGCAGACAAGCCCAGAAACTTAGAAAAATAAACCTAAAGCTAGGTATCATCTTCAGCACGAGTTTTTTGGTCGTCTTCAGGGTTCTCCTCCTCAGCAGCGGCTTCGTCGTCGGAGTCAAGAAACTGCGGAGGTTCCTCGGCACATACCATAGCCTGATGGGCGCTCTGTTGATACTCCAGACGACGAACGAAGCTGGGGACCTCAGCTTCCTCAGTCAGCATCTCGAAGGCTTTGATGGCCCAACCCTTATACGTTTCAACGACTTGAGCCAATCCTTCCTTAGCATCGTCAAAAGCCTGGGCCTCCTCTCCCGAGACGGGCGTCTTCGCCCTTAGGAGAATGTTCTCCCGTCTCGGTTCAACGCGGCGGAGAGCCACATCTCTCTCACCCTTGGATCAGCGAGACGGCATTAATAATCATCTTCGAGGCGATCCGGCTCCTTGTACGGATCGTTGATGGTAACAACATAATTCTTGTTTTTCGATTCAAGGAGGGCTGATCTCTTCTCCAAGGCTCCCAGAGATTGACGATGAAGGGTGTTGGCCATCTCAATGTCATGGATGGCCTTGTCGCTGCCGTTGTCGCCAGGTGGACGAGGCTGCTTATTCTCCTTTCTCAGCTCTCTCGCCCCATCTTGATAAGCATCTTTGCGAGCAAAAAGCTGGAGCAATGAAAATAAAACGAGTCATTAGGACGAGGGACAAGCACTAATTTTACGAGTATAAAACAAAACCGGCGAAAATTATACCTCGAGCAGAGTGGGACATATAGCCAACATGCCCGACAGACGCTCCCCTTAATCCTTTGATGTAGGATTCAGGGTAGCATTTGAAGAGCTCCTGTTTAAGCCGATCCTTTTCTGCCTTTGACATTTTAGCAAAAGGAGGAGAAGACTCCTCGTCCGAGTCTAAGGTGGGAGGAGCTAAGGGTAGAGCTGGGCCTTTGCCCTTATCTGAAAGAGGGGGAGAGTCAGTTATCTGGATGGGAAAGACGATGGCTTGTCTATTGGACGGACTCATAGACTGTCCGCCGACCCGCACCGTCCTAACTCTATTTGAGTAAAACGACTCACCAGACGAGATGGATGCCGTCCGTACAACAAGGGGCATCTGGGAGACCAGCTTCGCTACCGAGCCGCTGAAGCCCGGATAGTTCTCGACAGCCGTCTCCGCCCCGGCACCACCAAAGCCAAGGCTGACTCTGGTCTGACTTCGGCCGAGTCTAGTCTGACTTTGGCCGAGTCAGAAGGCAAAACGTCCAACTGACCAGCAAGGTCAGAATTTTCTCCCACTCCCCCACTCGGAGCGGCAGCAGAAGGCCCCTCCTTAAGAGCTTTATCTTTAGGGGGAAGCATGGTCTTCCCTTCCACTCCCCCACTCGGAGTAGCTTTCTCTGTCTTCTTTCTTACAAAGCCCTTAGGCTTTTTGGCTTGCGGCTGGTCCGTGGCCGTTGTAGGCCTCTTCTTGGACGAAGATGACTTCCCAGGAGGGAGTTTGTTTGTAGGAGCATTTTTCTGTAAATAAACAATTAAGTTAAAATGACGGACGTCCACAGATCAAAATCTAAATCAAATTGCAAAGCTTCAGACGAAAATCACCCAAAGAAGGAAGGCGTCTTAAAATGAATGATACGCCCAAGTTATACGTAATATTTACGTTATTTTGGGTGCACTTTGCTAAGGGTTTGATTGTAATTGTTAACATTCGTGTTTTATTTAACCCTTAGCGGAAGTTCGGAGTTTTGCGAGATAATTTGTGTTATTGTCATGTATTCCGAGCTTTCAAGGTGAAATGCATTTGAGCCAAGCAAAGTACCAAGCAGCATCGCAAGCACAGCAGCAAGCCCAAGCCAAGCATGCGAACAACCAAACTCCACCGCAAACTCAGCAGCACCGCGAGCTCGGCAGCATCGCAAGCTCGGCAGCATCGCACAGCCATCGCTCAGCAGCATCGCCCATCCAGCCAGCCCAGCAGCAATGCGAAGCCTGCCCAGCAGCAGCTCGCGGCTCGCGAAGGAGGTCGCGACTCGCGATCCCCCTACCCTCGCGACTCGCGAGGCCTGTCGCGACTCGCGACCCTTTGCCCAACCATTTTGTGCGGGATGACAGAGTACTCGTCGCGACTCGTGATCAGTATCGCGACTCGCGATGCTTAAGTCGGCTTGGGGCCACGTTTTGTGCGGGGTTTAAAAGCTTCCTAAAACCTAATAGTTTGAGGAAGGAAGGAGAGGAGGAGCAACATACTTGAGGAGAGAGAGTCTCCAACACTCCTCTCTTAATTCTCCTTCCTCACTTTTGTTATCTTTCTTAGTTTTCTTAGAGATTTCAATGTTGGATTTGGTTTTTGCTATCGGATTGTAGCTTGAAATGTTCTTGAAGAAATTAACATGAAGCTTCAACCGTTATTGTGAGATCTTTCCTCTCTATCTATTTTCCTTGATTATGGTTCAATTTCTATGCTTGTGATCTATGATTATTGCATAATTATGCTAGGAACGTTACTAGTTTGATTGTGTAATTAATCTAATGCTAGGTTTAAGAATAGAACCGGATTGTTTTATTCTTTTATCAATTGGTAGCAAACTAGGGAGTAACTTAGATGCAGATCGTCTTGGTTATTTCTTGTGGAATTTGAATAAACTGTTGAATGTTTATCGCGTGTATGACATTAGCAGGCCTATTGGTTCTCTGTGTTTATTGCTGCTATTGGATTGAACTTAGACGCTGATCGGACTAGGTTATCCTTTAGTTAGGGTTTTATAGTCATGCTGATCGTGCTATTCAACTAAGAATAAGGAGAATACGAGATTAATTCTCAACAATAGATAATCATGGAAATAATTACAGTTGAGGTTCAAGGATCGATAATGAATTGAAGTGGATGTTAATCGGATTCAAGATCTTCCCATATTGATTTCTCATTTTATTTATATGCTAGTTAGTTGTACTTTGTTCGTAAATCTATTTGAAACCCCCCTTGTTATTAGGTTTCTCGGCCCTTAGCTTAATCTAGGTATTGGATCCCGCTAAATATAAAACTCGTCCCTGTTTCCCTGTGGATACGACCCCTACTTCCATTATACTTGCTTAGTGTGCATGAGAGTAGGAGAAATTTTATCTTTGGTTAGGTGTACACGAAAAATCCGCACCCACCAAATTTTGGCGCCGTTGCCGGGGAAACGGTGTTACTTGTTTGTATTTAGCGTGATTTTTGGATGGTATTGTTTGTGCTCTTTGTTTTTGGTTGACACTCATAGCGCTAACAATGCATTGCAAGAGTTCTTCTCAATCAATTTTGCAGGTACTTGAAGTGGAGATTGACATGGAACCACCATTGTCACACATGGAGCACAAGCCCAATGATTAAGCTTAAGGTACTAAGTCGAGCTAACGACTTTAAACAACAGCGCTTCTCGGGAGGCAACTCGAGACCCCTTTTATTTTCTTTCTTTTCCTTTTTTTTCTCATCAAATTTCCACCACCACAACAAATTTTCTTTCAACCACCGCCCACCCACTAAAAAGATCCACAACCAATCTTAATCCACTTGGAACCAAAATCCACAAAAGAAAACCCGTTGGGAGGAGTTCAATAGCTAGGAGTTGGTACAACTAGAGGGTTGAGATTGTTAATGAATCTTTTCGATCTCTTAAGCTAGGTGCAAATCTCAAAAATTTAAAAATTTGAATTTGTCATTTGTTTGAGTGATTCGAGGGAGAGGGTTGTGAGTTGAGTTATGAGATTTGAGTTGGTGTTGTTAAGAAATTTGAGTTTGACGGATTGTTTGTCATGAGTTTTGAGCATTCGATCTTCGATTTACCCGATTTTCGATTTTCTCCCCCCATTTTCAGTTTACTTTTTATTCTAATTGTCATCACATTGAGGACAATGTGTAGTTTAAGTAGGGGGGAGGGTATTCTCATTCTCATGTATCTATATTGTATTTATTACTTTCAATTTGAAAAAAAAAATGAAAAAAAAAAATATAAAAAAAAAGTGATGAAATGAAACCCGCTGAGTTGAAAACCCGCAAGGGTGGGCGACTCAGGCAAAAATGGGGGCCCGGATAGGTTGAAAACCCGAAAGGGTAACCTATGCAAAAAAGTGGCTTATATTGAGCGGGTAAGATGGTGAGATGAAAAAAGAAATGTGAGAAGCTAGGATGAAAACCCGAAAGGGCTCCTAGGCAAAATGAGAGATTAAGAGAGAATTATGTATTTGGAAAACTCATTTGCCGGAGAAGGTGTCATAAGGTGGAAAGCGTTTTCGGGTAAGGTTGGTGAATTCATCCTTGATTTTGTGAAGATTTGTTTTGGCTTTCACATTCTTTTGGTTGATTGTTTATTTTTGGGAGTAAGCATGGAATTAATCCCTTTTTGTCTTTGTTCCATGGCTTGCTTATCTAAGTTAGTTGTAGTAGTAGTAGGTCATCTTTTGAGGTTTGGGAGAGCTGGTAGTTTAGTGTGTCGTGAGCTGACATTTTGATTCTTGTTGGTGTTGCTGGTTAAACTTGTTGGTGTTTCCGGTTATTATTATTGTCGCGTCTTTGTATTTTTCAGGTGAGCTCGAAGCTAAGTGTGGGGGGGGAGTCATTGTCCCTTACGTTTCGGTTTTGAGCGGATGTTGTTAAGATGTGATGATGATGATATAGTTGATGGAGAGTGTAGGTTGGTGTTGATAATTTGGGTGAAGATTTATTAGGTGATCCTCATTTTGAGTTTACTCGAGGTCGAGTAAAGTTCAAGTGTGGGGGTATTTGATACGCCCAAGTTATACGTAGTATTTACGTTATTTTGGGTGCACTTTGCTAAGGGTTTGATTGTAATTGTTAACATTCGTGTTTTATTTAACCCTTAGCGGAAGTTCGGAGTTTTGCGAGATAATTTGTGTTAATGTCATGTATTCCGAGCTTTCAAGGTGAAATGCATTTGAGCCAAGCAAAGTACCAAGCAGCATCGCAAGCACAGCAGCAAGCCTAAGCCAAGCATGCAAACAACCAAACTCCACCGCAAGCTCAGCAGCACCGCGAGCTCGGCAGCATCGCAAGCTCGGCAGCATCGCACAGCCATCGCTCAGCTGCATCGCCTATCCAGTCTGCCCAGCAGCAATGCGAAGCCTGCCTAGCTGCAGCTCGCGGCTCACGAAGGAGGTCGCGACTCGCGATCCCCTTGCCCTCGCGACTCAAGACCCTTTGCCCAGCCATTTTGTGCGGGAAGACAGAGTACTCGTCGCGACTCGCGATGCTTAAGTCGGCTTGGGGCCAAGTTTTGTGCGGGGTTTAAAAGCTTCCTAAAACCTAATATTTTGAGGAAGGAATGAGAGGAGGAGCAGCATACTTGAGGAGAGAGAGTCTCCAACAATCCTCTCTTAATTATTCTTCCTCACTTTTGTTATCTTTCTTAGTTTTCTTAGTTTTCTTAGAGATTTCAATGTTGGATTTGGTTTTTGCTATCGGATTGTAGCTTGAACTGTTCTTGAAGAAATTAACATGAAGCTTCAACCGTTATTGTGAGATCTTTCCTCTCTATCGATTTTCCTTGATTATGGTTCAATTTCTATGCTTGTGATCTATGATTATTGCTTAATTATGCTAGGAACGTTACTAGTTTGATTGTGTAATTAATCTAATGCTAGGTTTAAGAATAGAACCGAATTGTTTTATTCATTTATCAATTGGTAGCAAACTAGGGAGTAACTTAGATGCAGATCGTCTTGGTTATTTCTTGGGGAAATTGAATAAACTGTTGAATGTTTATCGCGTGTATGACATTAGCAGGTCTATTGGTTCTCTGTGTTTATTGCTGCTATTGGATTGAACTTAGACGCTGATCAGACTAGGTTATCCTTTAGTTAGGGTTTTATAGTCACGCTGATCGTGCTATTCAACTAAGAATAAGGAGAATACGAGATTAATTCTCAACAATAGATATCATGGAAATAATTAGAGTTGAGGTTCAAGGATCGATAACGAATTGAAGTGGATGTTAATCGGATTCAAGATCTTCCCATATTGATTTCTCATTTTATTTATATGCTAGTTAGTTGTAAATTGTTCGTAAATCTATTTGAAACCCCCCTTGTTATTAGGTTTCTCGGCCCTTAGCTTAATCTAGGTATTGGATCCCGCTAAATATAAAACTCGTCCCTGTTTCCCTGTGGATTCGACCCCTACTTCCATTATACTTGCTTAGTGTGCATGAGAGTAGGAAATTTTTTTATCTTTGGTTAGGTGTACACGACAAATCCGCACCCACCAATGAACACCTCTCCTAAGGGAACCTCGTCCGAACAAAATTATGAATACAGACGTAGTTGATGCAAAGAAGGAAGCCGTCCCAAAATTGGACGGACTAACATGACCCCATCCATGGATAGGAAATCAGCTTTTCATCCAGCTTCAGAACTCAAAACCTCTCAGACGAGTATGGCCCCAAGAAGGTGGCCGTCCTAGCATGGACGCTTTCCTTCCTCGGGCTATCCTCGTCCAGGGAAAGGTACTATAACTTGGACGAGTCCAAAATGGTACTCGTCCAAAGACTACAAAACCTCTCAGACGAGTATGGCCCCAAGAAGGTGGCCGTCCTAGCATGGACGCTTTCCTTCCTCGGGCTATCCTCGTCCAGGGAAAGGTACTATAACTTGGACGGGTTCAAAATGGTACTCGTCCAAAGACTACAAAACCTCTCAGACGAGTATGGCCCCAAGAAGGTGGCCGTCCTAGTATGGAAGCTTTCCTTCTTCGGGCTATCCTCGTCCAGAGAAAGTTACGATTACTTGGACGAGTCCGAATGGTACTCGTCCAAAGACATTATAAATCTCAGACGAGTGGGACCCCATGAAGGTGGCCGTCCTAGCATGGACGCTTTCCTTCTTCGGGCTATCCTCGTCCAGAGAAAGTTACGATTACTTGGACGAGTCCGAATAGTACTCGTCCAAAGATATTAAGAATCTCAGACGAGAATGTCCCAAAGGTGAACGTTCATGCTTGGACGTTTTCCTTCTTTGGGTAATTCTCGTCCAAATATTAGATGCCAATTCCGGACGAGCAAGAATGATCCTCGTCTTAAAAAAAAATAAAATAAAAAATTACCAGTGTCAAAGCCCTCTTTTCGGCACTGCTTTTGGCATATTCCTTCCATAGATTGTCTGTGAATTTAGACATGCTTATGTCTCCCGTCCAAGAAGCCTTGAGACGTGTTCTGGCCGAGTCTGCGGCAAAAAGACAAAAAATTGGTTAGTCTAATTGAATTATGGACGAAGAGTTTTACTTGGGGATTTGAATGGATACCTTTATCATCGGCTAACCGCATGGCCGGCGGCAACCAAGAAGTCGCCATTATAAAACATTTCCTTAAAGGGTATCCAATTAGGCGGCCCTTTAAAGGATTTCTGGCCGGGCCTGGAGTACTTCTTTATTCTAAAGTACTCCACTACCTCCTCGTCATACTTGTCCTCCAGCTCCAGCCAGGACTGCTTTCGTCCAGTATTTGTGACGGCTCGGTTATAGAAACGGTAGCTCTCCGTGGCCGAGTCGTTGGCCGCCCTTAGATATATAAAGTCGGCCTTCCATTCATGCATCTTTGACGGTTTGCCCCAGGCTGTTAGAAAGCCAGGACGGTTGCAGATGCTGAGCCATGTTCCATCCACGGCACTAGGAATTTTGACCGCATAATGAATGTGGGTAAAGGCTTGAAGAGAGAGGGCCAGGCCGCGCAACTCGCAGACGGCTATGAACGTCAAGACGTTGTGCCAGGCGTTGGGAGCCAGTTGGTTGTGGCCGATGTTGTAATAACGAAGCACTTGCTCTATAAACTCATGGAGGGGAATCTTAACCCCGCGTCCGAGCTCGCTTGTAGACAGTAAAATGATTTTTGGGAGTGCTCAAAATAGTGGCCTCCTTATTAGGGATGACGAAGGAAAAGCCCGGCATGGGCATGAAGTTGGATAAATAGCTAGGGTCCGGCCCTATTTTCTCTAACCATTTGCGATTGGCTAAAATAAATGCGGGGTTAGAGAGGGGACCTAATCGTTTTCTAATCTCAGACGAAGTAGTGGAGGCTTCGTCTGACTCATCGGCAGCACCAGAAACCTGCTGTTATCGTCTTCACCAGTTTCCTCCATCTCGGTGTCCCGGCCAGAAGGACTAGCTTCAGGGTTTATTTGGGACTCCTCAAAGCTGCAGCTAGGGGAAAGGGGGCCGCCTAAAGGCCCAGCACTTTGGACCTCCGTCGTCTCATCTGGAACTCGTCCAGTAGATTCCTCCATATCCGAACTATTTGACGGGATTATTACCTTTCGTCTTAGACGGGCCGTTTGCTTGACACGCGCCAGATTACCCTGCACAGGTAAAGACTGGGTCGTCTGACTTTCTCGGCCAAAACCATAAAAAAATATATACTTGGCCAAAAGAGGCCCAACTCTAGAATGCGCTGAAGAAGAAGTATCAGTTCTAGGGTCAAGACAAGCTCTTGGACGGCCAGGATTATTTGATGAAGATGATTCCATTTTATTGATTTTCTAAGAAAGAATAAAGAATAAAGAAGAGTAAAGAGAACAAAGAAAAGATACCTGCTAAAGCGCCTGGACGATTCGGTGAAGAAAGCTGAGGCTGGGCGATCTCTCTCTCTCTCTAGAAAATTTGCAGAGCTTCTCTCTCTAGAAAAATTCGTTCAAGGTGTGAAATGATCAAATGTTTTCACACCAAGGTTATTTATAGAGGAGTAAGAAACATGTGGAGCTGGTCAAGAACGACCGAAGAAAGGATACAACGGTCGGTTATGACCGGTAAAACCCAGAGAAAGGCGCGTCTTTTCCTTCATTTCAAATAAAGCTACCTTGGGTTAAAAAGTCTTAACCGTCAGATGGGCCTAATGAAGCTACCTTAGGTAAAAGGGCCTTAACCGTCAGATGGGCCAACAGTGAAAACCCTTTTAGGGGCAAATGTTGTAGCCAAAAATCTACGGTTTCTCTGACGACACTTGGGGTCATCTGAGCCGTACACGTGTCCTCCCCTGATGAATAGAGAAAAAAGATCTATCCTTTGGACTAGGCTCTGATTGGTTAAAAGGCTGCTTTTCTGGCCCAAAAGGAAGTCAGAGGCCAGCCCTGTGAGGTGGCTGCATGAGAGTGGTTGATAAACCCTCCCAAATCATGGCCTGCCACGTGTCATGATCTGATTCTTCAGCCAATCAGAAGTCACTATTGTAGGGCAGATTTTAAGGTTAGCTGTCATCTTGCTATCACTATAAATACCCCAGAAATCAGGAGAAAGATCATTCAATGCAAAACAATGCAAAGTTACTCTGTAAAACTACTCTCTCACTTTCTCTCTCTATCTCTACTTTCTCTTACAACTCCTGATATCTGACTTAAGCTTCGGAGAGGGAACCACCACCCAAACCTTCAGGGTGGGTCCCTTTTTGTAGGTTCGGGAGTGAAGCTCAGGCTTGGACTAGGTTGATTCAGACATTTGTTGCACAAGTCTCCAAGGAAGAACATCTAAGGGATACTAGTTTACTTGCTAGACAAGAAAGCTTAATCTACAGCTTACTTGTTGGACAAGGAGACAAAACAGCAGCAATAGGCCACTTAATGACCGCCGCAATTCAATGTTTTTCCACTAGTGGTAGAGACAGATGGAGACTCTTCCATGTGGCAAGTTACTATGGTACACGAAAATCAATTTTTGGCAACAACCGATGTCGTTGCTAAAAATATCTTTGGCAACGACTTGTGATTTTTCGCAACAATTTCTTTTTGTTAGGGGAGATGCCGTTACTAAAGTTTTGTGTGAGAATTCTAAGAGATGAGAAAAGAAAGAGGTGCGAAATGTTAGTATAGGTTTTACGTGAATTAAGAAAATAGGAATTTATTATATTTGGCAACAAAGACCTTCGTAGCTTTAAAAAAAAAGTTTAAGGTAACAAAGTTCTTTTGTTGCCATAGATAACTAAATTTACAATAACGAAGCGCTTGTTGCTAAAAATGGTTTTTTTTTATCAGGAAATCCCGCCTCATGAGTATCCGTGGAGGGAAAGCGAAAATTCATTTATGGTAACAGTCTGTAGTCACGACATAAAAAGTTTGTTGCCAAATAGCCTTTTTAGTAACAATATACTTTGTTATTGCCAAAAATTTGTTGCCAAAAATCGATTTTCTTGTAGTGCCACCAGATCTTCTTCCTCTTTTTGTTCATTCTCAACAGGAACTTCAGTTGACAATTCATCCAAAACCCTTTCAACAATACCACTAAATCCTTCTGATGTCCCCCCTCAAGAACAACTTCACCCTTCTCAATGGAAATTAGGTTATGGGAAACAGCAGAGGTGGCTAGGTTTTCAGTTGAGGATGGGGTTAAAGGTTTGGCGGTTGAGGTAGTGGGAATAGGTTCGTGAGTGGGAGGATGGGTAGGAGATGAAGTTACAGATGGAGGAGGTTGTGATGGAGGTGGCTGAATGTGTGGTGGTGGAGGTTGATTTTGTGGAGTATTGGTGGTTGAAGTTTGAGTTATGCAGGGAGGATTATCGGAGACTGTGGTGGAGGATGGAGGTTTTTTGGGTTGAGTGACAGAGGGGGTTTTCTTTGGAGATGGAGGCATTTCAGTAGAGCTCTTCGATTTTCCAACCTTCTTCCTTCACTAACTGAAAAATTTCTTTCACATCGTAGAGAAAACAGAGAACCTTGGAGAAACCCCTTTTAGAGAGAGAGAGATTGTTCGAGTGTGACTTGAAGTGATTGCATAGAGAAGGGGACAAATATAATATATATGCATGAGAGAATAAGTACAGGAAGAGAATAAGTTGAAATTTCAAAAGCAATTCAAATTTTCAGAAGTAATCATAACTTCCCATAAATACCTCAACTGCCGAAAAATAAGGCATGTACAAGATATGTACAATTGACGCGCCTTTTTAAGGAAAGATAACTGCATCAAAATATCTTAACTTGCAGAAGTTCAAATATTCGCTTAATTTTTGGAAAGAATCAACTTCTCTAAAGTAAATATGTGCACTACTGATGTTTTCTCAGTTGTTTCGTACAAGAAACACTTATACCTGGTTTTGGCAACTTAGCATGATTTCACCTTTATTCAAGCAACAATTTTTTCTAATCTTGAACGATATAGAAATAATCTACATGACAACCTCAGTAATTAGACAAAGATATATGTATGCAACTTCACATCAAAGAGCACTAATCTAACCAATCGGGGAAACAATGAAGCGAAATAACCTAAACCTAATAACTTCTAAAAAACAACACTTACTAGAACTTAATTAAACCTAATAAGACTCTTAACTTACAAGAAGACTCTCTACACAAAGGTTTTGTGAAAATATCGGCAATTTGATCTTCACTTTTGCAAAACAATAATTCAACCAAGCCTTTCTCAACATTATCTTTAAGAAAGTGATGTCTGGTCTCATTGTGCTTGGTTTTAGAGCGTTGAACATGATTTTTTGAAATATTAATAGCACTCATCTTATCGCACATGATAGGAACACTTTCATAGACAACACTAAAATCTTTCCATGGGTTCCAGTATCAACAATAGTGGGAACAACAAGTCTGCAAAGACGATATATTCCGATTCAGCTGTGGATAAGGCCAATGAATTTTGCTTTTTAGAGCCCTATGAGATTAGACATGAGCCTAAGAAGTGAACCATACCTGATGTGCTTTAACTTTCCTATCAACTAGAAAACCAGCATAATCTGCATTTGTATACCCTACCAGCTCAATAGAAGTGCATTTGGGGGACTATAAGCCTGAAGTCATCTGTTCCCACCAAATACCTAAGTAATCTTCTAATAGCCTTTAGATGAGACTCCTTGGGATTGCTTTGAAATCTTGCACACAATCCTACAGGGAACACAATATCAGGTCTACTAGCTGTTAGGTACAAGAGGGAACCAATCATACCTCTATATAATGTAGCTTCCACATCCTTTCCCTTTGAATTAGCATCAAGATTTGTGGAAGTGGGAACAGGAGTGTCATAAGCTTTACTATTCAGCAGACCATACTTCTTAAGAAGCTATCTAAGGTATTTTTGCTAGTGGATCATAATTCCATCAGTTGTTTGCTTAATCTATAAGCCTAAGAAGAAGCCAAGTTCTCCCATCATGCTCATTTCAATCTCACTGTGTATAAGATTAGTAAACTCATCACATAGCAACTGATTAGTAGCTCCAAAAATGATATCATCAACATAAATTTGAACTACTAACAAATGTTTCCCCCTAGTTTTGATAAACAAAGTTTTGTCAACTGTTCCCCTCCTGTATTCATTTTCCATCAAAAACTTTGACAATCTCTCATACCAAGTTCTTGGTGCTTATTTGAGACCGTACAAAGCTTTATCAAGTTTGAATACATAGTGGGAAAACAGTTGATTAGCAAAACCAGGTGGTTGTTCTACATATACCTCCTCCTTCAAATAGCCATTCAGGAATGTTGTCTTCACGTCCATCTGAAACAATTTCATATTCATGTGAGCAACAAATACAATAAGGATTCTAATAGCCTTTTAACCTAGCAACAGGTACAAAGGTCTCATCATAATTGATGCCTTCTTGTTGATTGTAGCTTTGCACCACAAGCCTTGTTTTGTTTCGAACTATTATTGCCAAGATCATCTAACTTGTTTCTGAACTCCCATCTAGTGCCATCGACTGACCTATCTCTTGGTCTTGGCACAAGATGCCAAACCTGGTTCCTTTCAAATTGATTCAATTCATCTTGCAGAGCCAACACCCAATCTGTATCATTCAAAGCCATCTTATAATCAACTGGTTCTATGTTGGATAAGAAAGAAAAGAAAGCATAAAAGTTTTTCATAAACACCTCTTCTTGTTTGAATTCCCTTATTAATGTAACTTATGATTTGATCTGAGGGATGAGAAGATTGATAATTAAAACTCTTTGAAACTAGACCATCTTTTCCTCTTGAATGAGCCTGACTGGAACCAGCTTGCATTCCAGCATCATCCGAGTTAGATCTCTCAGAGTTGCTGGGGTGTAAAGTGATTCCATGCTCATTCCTTACCTGTCCCTCATTAGAGTTACCACCAGCTTGCGATGTGGTTCCCCCTGAGGTGTTTACGTGTTGATCTCCATGGGAACCATCAATATTTGGTTTCCCATCAGACAAATCCTCATTATTATCTTCTCTTTCTTGATCAAGTCCTCCACCATCAACATTTGATGGATCAGTAGGTAGACCTGTCTCCTATTCTAGATCCTGAGAGGAACCAGCTGGTTGTTGCCCTGTAAAGTCAAGCATCCCAATGATATCTTCTTGTTCAACCTATGCAATCTCAAAAGACATATTAATCTCATCAAAAACCAGATGAATACTTTCCTCAACGCACAAGGTCCTCTTATTGAGCACCTTGTATGCTTTACTATGAGGAGAATATCCAAGGAAGATTGCCTCATCAGTCCTAGGGTCGAACTTATCAAGCTGGTTCTTCCCATTATTGCACATAAAACACTTGCATCTAAAAATACGAAAGTGTGTAATATTGGGCTTTCTACCCATTAGGATATTCAATTTAGGTCTAATGAGATCACGATTCATGATATAGCATGCAGTGTTTACAGCTTCTCCCCCAAAACTCTTAGGAAGACCACTTTCAATAAGCATTGTCCTCGCCATCTCCTCTAGAGTTCTATTCTTTCTATCCGCAACACCATTTTATTGAGGTGTTCTAGGGGCAGATAAGTTGTGACTCACTCCATGCTCTCTACAAAAATCAATGAAACTTGAATTATCAAACTCCGAACCATGGTTAGATTTTACCGCAACCAGCAGATGATTTAGCTGGTTTTATACCTGTTTCACTAATGCAACAAACTCGTTAAATGTCTCATCTTCTGAGTGCAAAATGGTAACCCATGTAAACCTTGAAAAATCATCAACCATAACACAAACAAACCTATGACCATGTTTACTTTCTACATGCATGGAACCACATAAATTAATATGTACAAGTTCGAAAGGTCTACTGGTACTCATGACACTTTTTGGTTAGAAAGAGAATATTACATGTTTTCCCTTGGCACATTCTGAACAAACTTTATCAATCTCGTACTTAATGCTTGAAAGTCCAATCACCAAGTAACGAGACCTAAGTTTATTCAAAAGTGTCAAGCTAGCATGTCCAAACCTCTTATGCCAAACCCATTAATTTGGCTAGAAAACAACTCTCAAATGGATGGAATTGTTCTCCGGAAATTTCATCCAGTAAAGTGATGTAGATAACATCTTTCCTGGTTCCCTCACAGACAAGTTAACCTGTTTTTGGATTAACTATGTGACAAAGGTCAGCTTGAAACTCAACTCGATTGCCCTGATCACATAATTGAGAAATGCTCAAAATATTATGTTGCATGCCATCAACATAATATACATCATCAAGAGCTTGTGAAAGTGACTTACCAACTTTACCTACGCCAATAATAGAACCTTTATTATTATCTCCAAAGGTAACACTTCCACCATCATAGACTGTGAATAAGAGAAATTGCTTCTTATCACCGGACATGTATCTTGAGCAACTACTGTCCAAATACCAAAAGGTACTACCTCTCACTTTAGCATGTGAGAAACAATCAAACATTAGATTTAAGAACCCAAACTTTCTTGGGCCCCTTTCCACAAAAAGTTGACTCTAGCTGGTCCTTCCTCACCCAGACTTGCTTAACATGTTTGTTGTTTCTTTCAACACTTTTCTTCCTAGTTGGACAATTAAAAATCTTATGTCCATTCATACCTCTTCTGAATTCCTCGATCCAAGTGGTTCTCTAAGGGTGCCAGTTGGTCTTGGTTCTCGTTCCAGAATAACCAAGGCCACCTGTACCACTGTTTCCTTCCATGCAAGTGAGATGGTTCAACGTATTCTTTATAGATAAGAGTTTGTCTACGTAGCTTTGACAATTGGTGGGTGCGGCTTTTTCGTGTGCACCTAACCAAAGATAAATTTCTCCTACTCTCTTTTACAATTAAATGTAGAAGGGAAGTAAGGTTCGTATCCACAGGGAAACAAGGACAAGTTTTATATTTAGCGTGAATCAATACCTAGATTAGCTAAGGTAATAAATAACCTGATAAAAGGGGGGTTTTCAAATGAGTTATAAAAAAAACTAAAACTCACTAGCAAATAAATAAAATGAGAAATCAATATGGAAAGATCTTGAATCCGATTAACATTCACTTCAATTTCATTATCGATCATTGAACCTCAACTCTAATTATTTCCATAATTATCTATTGTTGAGAATTAATCTCGTATTCTCCTTATTCTTAGTTGAATAGCACGATCAGCGTGACTATAAAACCCTAACTAAAGGATAACCTAGTCCGATCAGCGTCTAAGTTCAATCCAATAGCAGCAATAAACACAGAGAATCAATAGACCTGCTAACGTTATACACGCGATAAACATTCAACAGTTGATTCAATTTCCCCAAGAAATAACCAAGACGATCTGCATCTAAGTTACTCCCTAGTTTGCTACAAATTGATAAAAGAATAAAACAATCCGATTCTATTCTTAAATCTAGCATTAGATTAATTACACAATCAAACTAGTAACGTTCCTAGCATAATTATGCAAAAATCATAGAACACAATCATAGAACTTAAACCATAATCAAAGAAACTAAATAGAGAGGAAAGATCTCACAATAATGCTTGAAGCTTCATGTTAATCTTGTTCAAGAACAGTTCAAGCTACAATCGGCATAGCATAAGCCAATTCCATAATTGAAATCTCTAAAAACTAAACTAGAAAATGAAAACTAAAAAGAGAAGATAATAAGAGAAGAATGGAGTTTTGGAGACTCTCTCTCCTCAAGTGTGCTGCCCTCTCTCCCCAAAAATAAAGTTTGGTATTTATACTAAAGCCCAAAAATCAGCCGACAATTACACCGACCTAGCAGGTCGCGAGGTGCGAGGCTGGTCGCACCGTGCGATGAGCTACTGCCTCCAACACACGCTGTAGAGCTGGGCCTGGTAAGGAGGTCGCGACTCGCGAAACTTCTAGCGAGTTGCGAGCAAGCTCGCGAGGTGCGACCTGCGTGTTAGCTGAGCACGCTGCTTGACTTGCGATGCTGCTTGGGTTTGCGATGCCTTGGGCTTGGCTTAGGCTTGCGGCGGAGCTTGGTTAGAACTTATGGCGACGCTTGGCTAGTGCAACGATGTTGTGGAGTTGTTCCAACCACTCATGCTTCTAAGAGCTTGGAACTTACAACTTTAACAATAATTAAAGTACAAAATTTCGAACTTCCGCTAAGAGCTAAGTAAAACACAAATGTTAACAATTACAATCAAACCCCCTAGCAAAATGCACCCAAAACATCATAAAAACATCGTATAACTTGAGCTTATCAAATACCCCCACACTTGAAATTTACTCGACCTCGAGTAAACTCAAAAGTGAGAATTGCCAAATAAATCTTCACCATAGTTATCGACACCAACCTACACTCTTCACCAACTACATCATCATCATCACATCTTAACAAAATCCGCTCAAAACCTAAACGTAAGGGACAATGACTCCCCCACACTTAGATTCAAGCTCACCCAAACCTCAAAAAATGATCTAAAACTACTTCACTAACCTAAACAAGCAAGCCATGGAACAATAACAAAAAGGGATAAATTCCATGCTTACGCCCAAAACAATCGGCTAACCAATGCAAGTTTAAATCCTTACTGGCTAAGGACTTAAACTTCAACACTGACCTCCAATTCACCAAAAATCATCAAAAGAATGTGAAAGCCAACTTTAAATAGATCTTCACAAAACAAAGGATGAATTCACCAACCTTACCCGAAAACGCTTTCCACCTTATGACACCTACTCCGGCAAATGAGTTTTCAAAATACATAATTCTCTCTTAATCTCTCATTTTGCCTAGGAGCCCTTTCGGGTTTTCATCCTAGCTTCTCACATTTTGTTTTTTCATCTCACCATCTTACCCGCTCAATATAAGCCACTTTTTTGCATAGGTTGCCCTTTCGGGTTTTCAACCTATCCGGGCCCCCATTTTTGCCTGAGTCGCCCGCCCTTGCGGGTTTTCAACTCAGCGGGTTTCATTTCATCACTTTTTTTTTATATTTTTTTTTTCATTTTGAAAGTAATACATACAACATAGATACATGAGAATGAGAATACCCTCCCCCCTACTTAAACTACACATTGTCCTCAATGTGACGACAATTAGAAGAAAAAGTAAACTGAAAATGGGGGGGAAAATCGAAAATCGGGTAAATCGAAGATCGAATGCTCAAGACTCATGACAAACAATCCGTCAAACTCAAATTTCTTAAAAACACCAACTCAAATCTCGTAACTCAACTCACAACCCTCTCCCTCGAATCACTCAAACAAATGACAAATTCAAATTTTGTTTAAATTTTTGAGATTTGCACCTAGCTTAAGAGATCGAAAAGATACAACAATCTCACAGTTCCAATTTCGCCAACTCATAGCGGTTGAACTCTTCCCAACGGGTTTTCTTTTGTGGATTTCGGCTCAAAGTGGATTAAGATTTGTTGTGGTTCTTTGTAGTGGGTGGTCGGTGGGTGAAAGAAAATTTATTGTGGTGGTGGAAATTTGATGAGAAATAAAGGAAAAGAAAGAAAATAAGAGGGGTCTCGGGTAGCCTCCCGAGAAGCGCTGTTGTTTAAAGTCGTTAGCTCGACTTAGTACCTTAAGCTCAATAATTGGGCTTGTGCTCCATGTGTGACAATGGTGGCTCCATGTCAACCTCCAATTCAAGTACCTGCAAAACAGATTGAGAAGAACTCTTGCAATGCATCGTTAGTGGTACAGTTTCAAAACAAGGTAAATTAGGAGGCTTTTTTCACTCTTTTTCAACTCCGGCACCATAACCTGCACGTTAGTAGGAGACACACAATCCTCAACCAAGACATCATCAGCATTCATCGACTCATTAACCTGCTCAATATCAAGAACACCATGCAATAAAGAGTCAACAATGTTAATAGAGCAAAGTGGGTTATCATCCTTAAGTAGAAGCTTAGGATCATTGATATCAAATGCCTCTACCTTCCCCTCAAACTCCAAGGTCAAAGAGCCGCGAAAACATCAATTTTAGTGCAAGATGTTTTCAAGAAAGGTCGCCCCAAAAGGATTGGGGGCGGCATGCTTATCGGGTTCCATCTCCAAAACATAAAAATCGGTAGGAAATTGCAATTTCCCAACCTTAACTAACACATCCTCTAATTTACCCCTAGGATAAACATTGGATCTATCAGCTAATTGAATCACCACACCAGTTTCATGCAAATTACCAAGTTGCAAAGACTTATACAATGAATATGGAATCACATTAATTGACGCACCTAAGTCTAACATGGCTTTAGGAAACATGGTGTCACCTATAGTACATAGGATGGTAAACATGCCAGGGTCATTGCACTTTTGAGGTAATTTCTTTTGGAAGATAGCAGAGACATGCTCGCTAGCCTTCACTTTTTGCACTACCTTTTGTTTTTGCTTTCTTTTCGAAGTACACAATTCTTTAAGGAACTTAGCATACCTAGGCACTTGATTTAAAGCATCAAAAGGGGAATGTTTACCTCACATTTACGAAAGATTTCGTAAATGTCTTTGTTGCGCTATGCATTGCGGGTTTCTCTCATTACCTCGGGAAATGGTGGCTCCGGGTTCATATGGTGGAGGAGATGATTTTCGGACTTGCTCCTCTTGTAGAGGTGGCGATGATTTAGAATCTGTTGTTGGTTCATGCACGATCGCCTCTTCCTCGGTCTCTTTGTCTCGAACCATCAATCTCTCTTTGCTTGCAATCTCTGTTCCGCTCCTCAATGTGATAGCACTCACGTTCATTTTAGGGTTGAGCTCTATTTGGGATGGCAACGTCACCGAATCCCTAGCCTCTAACTTGGTTACAGCTCCTGCAATTTGGCTGACTTGGTTCTCCAAGTTCTTGATGTTCGATCGAGTTTCCTCTTGGAACTGCACCATGTTACCCTGCATGTTAGTCACATTTTTAGTTAAAACATTTAAAATTTCTTCAGTGGACATGCTAGAGCTCGAGTCTTGGCCTTGAGGCCTAGGATAAGGGTGTGGTGGTGGCCTGTTATAGTGCTGTTGTTGATGTTGATTGCCAAATCTGAAGTTAGAATGATCTCTCCACCCTTGCTCGGAAGCATAGGAGTAGGGATCATGTCTCTGTAATGCTTGTTGACCTTGAAAACCTATAGCTTTGACCTCTTCCCTAAATTCTTCTTGCATTTGAGGGCAAACATCAGTATGATGATCTAAAGAACAAATTCTACAAGCTTTTACCTGTTGAAGTCTATTGT
Source organism: Beta corolliflora (assembly GCA_947648045.1). Taxonomy (NCBI): domain Eukaryota; kingdom Viridiplantae; phylum Streptophyta; class Magnoliopsida; order Caryophyllales; family Amaranthaceae; genus Beta; species Beta corolliflora. Next base: position 609,300 of record CANSZD010002967.1, on the reverse strand, counting down.
TCTTTACCATGAACTCACGCATCACTGATGTGAGAGCGTGTACCTAATCCTCGACCTTCGAAGAGCTAGAACCTGGACTTTCAACATTTGCTCTACGATGATTCGATCTTCTACTGAACTGTCTCGAGCCTTGACTAGTTCTTCAATGAGCTCTCTAGGCCCGGTTGGGGTTTTGTTTATGAAAGAACCTCCACTAGCAGCATTCACCATTCGCACATCTTCGTCAGAAGAACCATTATAAAAGTACAAAATGAGGTCTTCATCAGAATAGCCATGATATGGACAACTAGCACAAAGTCCCTTGAACCTCTCCCAATATTCGTAGAAAGACTCATCGTGTTTCTGCTCAATATTGCTAATTTCCTTCTTTAATGTTGATGACTTAGAAGCTGGAAAGAACTTCTCAAGAAATCGCTTCTTCATTTCAACCCAAGTGGAAATAGAACCAGGAGGAAGATAATATAACCAATCTTTAGCTCCATCCTTCAAAGCAAAAGGAAAAGCTCTCAACTTGATTTGTTCATCCTTTGCTCCACTTGGTTTCATGCTAGTACAAACCACGTGAAACTCCGAAAGAAATTTGTTTGGATCTTTTCCATTGAGCCCATGGAATGAAGGAAGCAAGTGTATCAACCCCGACTTCAATTCAAAAGAAGTGCCTTCATCAAGAGCCGGAAATGAGATGCACAATGGTTGTTGATCAAGGTTAGGAGCCATGAGCTCCCTCAAGGTACGAGTTTCAATTCTCGGAGGCATCTCTTCCTCCACTTCAATGTTAAAAGATGATTCTTGAAAATTTTCTCGCAAAATGTTTCTCCACCTGAAAAGAGTCAATTCTAATTCGGGATCGTAATGCAAAGATTCTTTGTTAGTAGCATGAGTGTTAACCATAAACAAAGAGCACAAGCAATACAATCCAAAAACACACGCTATATACAAACAAGTAACACCGTTTCCATGGCAACGGCGCTAAAATTTGGTGGGTGCGGCTTTGTCATGTGCACCTAACCAAAGATAAATTTCTCCTACTCTCTTTTACAATTAAATGTAGAAGGGAAGTAAGGTTCGTATCCACAGGGAAACGAGGGGACAAGTTTTATATTTAGCGTGAATCAATACCTAGATTAGACTAGGTAATAAATAACCTGATAAAAGGGGGGTTTTCAAATGAGTTATAAAAAAAACTAAAACTAACTAGCAAATAAATAAAATGAGAAATCAATATGGAAAGATCTTGAATCCGATTAACATTCACTTCAATTTCATTATCGATCATTGAACCTCAACTCTAATTATTTCCATAATTATCTATTGTTGAGAATTAATCTCGTATTCTCCTTATTCTTAGTTGAATAGCACGATCAGCGTGACTATAAAACCCTAACTAAAGGATAACCTAGTCCGATCAGCGTCTAAGTTCAATCCAATAGCAGCAATAAACACAGAGAATCAATAGACCTGCTAACGTCATACACGCGATAAACATTCAACAGTTGATTCAATTTCCCCAGAAATAACCAAGACGATCCGCATCTAAGTTACTCCCTAGTTTGCTACAAATTGATAAAAGAATAAAACAATCCGATTCTATTCTTAAATCTAGCATTAGATTAATTACGCAATAAAACTAGTAACGTTCCTAGCATAATTATGCAAAAATCATAGAACACAATCATAGAAATTGAACCATAATCAAAGAAACTAAATAGAGAGGAAAGATCTCACAATAATGCTTGAAGCTTCATGTTAATCTTGTTCAAGAACAGTTCAAGCTACGATCGGCATAGCATAAGCCAATTCCATAATTGAAATCTCTAAAAACTAAACTAGAAAATGAAAACTAAAAAGAGAAGATAATAAGAGAAGAATGGAGTTTTGGAGACTCTCTCTCCTCAAGTGTGCTGCCCTCTCTCAATAATGCTTGAAGCTCCATGTTAATCTTGTTCAAGAACAGTTCAAGCTACAATCGGCATAGCATAAGCCAATTCCATAATTGAAATCTCTAAAAACTAAACTAGAAAATGAAAACTAAAAAGAGAAGATAATAAGAGAAGAATGGAGTTTTGGGAGACTCTCTCTCCCTCAAGTGTGCTTGCCCTCTCTCTCCCCAAAAATAAAGTTTGGTATTTATACTAAAGCCCAAAAATCAGCCGACAATTACACCAACCTAGCAGGTCGCGAGGTGCGAGGCTGGTCGCACCGTGCGATGAGCTACTGCCTCCAACACACGATGCAGAGCTGGGCCTGGCAAGGAGGTCGCGACTCGCGAAACTTCTCGCGAGGTGCGAGCAAGCTCGCGAGGTGCGACCTGCGTGTTAGCTGAGCACGCTGCTTGACTTGCGATGCTGCTGGGCTTGGCTTAGGCTTGCGGCGGAGCTTGGTTAGAACTTGTGGCGACGCTTGGCTAGTGCAACGATGTTGTGGAGTTGCTCCAACCACTCATGCTTCTAGGAGCTCGGAACTTACAACTTTAACAATAATTAAAGTACAAAATTCCGAAGTTCGCTAAGAGCTAAGTAAAACACAAATGTTAACAATTACAATCAAACCCCCTAGCAAAATGCACCCAAAACATCATAAAAACATCGTATAACTTGAGCTTATCAACTATTATGAAGCTATTTGTCCTTGATTTCAAGAACTCTCGTTAGAAAAACTTTTTTCTCATCCATAGCTTTTAAATCTCTTTTGATTTTCTCAAGATCAAATTCGAGTTTTGAAATCAGTGAGTCATTTGGCAAGTTGACAACCACGACCTGTTACCCTTATTCAATTGATTGATTTCGGTATATAAATCACATATTTTACCTTCATACTCATCAATCATCTTACTAACTCCAGCATAAGGACCTGCGAGGGAAACAATTAGCTGGGCAGTTTTGAGCGTAACAAACTCTCTATGCAATTCTTGTGCATCATCAACCAAAAGGTTAAAAGCATACAGTAAATTCCTATAGAAAATCCGACAGAGTTTCCTTTAAAAATAAGACAACCCTAAAGCGGGAATAATTTAATCCTGTTTTACAATTTTAATTAATAAAATATTGCCAACTCCAAGCACACATCAGCCTCAATGCTTTTGCGGAGCAACACCAATGGAGAATCAGGAGCACTAACGATTCTTAAATAGAGAAATATATTATAGAAAATAAACGATTAACTATTACAAAGTGGAGCGTCCTCGCCTCGAAAACAAATACAAAACTACTCCAGCTCGTATCAGCTTCAACTTGCAAAAGATTAACTCACGACTTTAATCTGAAACATTTAGGAACACTGCCACCCACCAAGTGACAGGCCACATAAATGACAAAACAACATACATACACATCACCAAAGCTGAGTACTAAACCCGTAAACAAGATTAACACATGCTTTGGTGGCTTTTACTTCAAAACGACTATTAACAATCATCATACTCAGATTAATCACACGTGTCATAACAATATATAGCATTAGTCCTGTCGGACACATACATGAAATACCATTATTCAGTTCTCTTCATAGTACACCATCGTTCATATAATAGCAAACACCACAAGGCGATTCCCATGCAATCACGACAGAGACATATTTCATATATATTTATCTAATTAGCCATTCAAACATATCAATATTCCTTATGAGGAATCTAAGTTAACCAACTCTGGTATAGATGATATACTTTATTTCCTTTAATCGGTTTCTTATCAGAAATCCAAACATGTGCTCTCATATACTCTATTATTCACTTTCTTATATTTTATTAGATAAATCTTTATAAGGAAATCAATAGTATATAACTTTCACTATAACGATTTATTATCGGGAAACTGATCACACAATACGATTCCTTACCAAGAATCCAATAACAATTTATGATTCCTTATCGAGAATCCAACATTAACGTAACTTACCATGATATGCTTCCTTATGAGGAAACGAATATCGATATTCGTATTCAAACATTGAATAAACATTCATTACCTTACCTGAAATGATTCCTTATCGGGAATCCAATATCGAAACAACTTACCATGATACGATTCCGTATCAGGAATCCAATATCAAAACTTACCATGATACGATTCCTTATCGGGAATCCAGTATCAATTTCCACATTCAAATATTGAATTAACATTCATTTCTATAACTCAAGATAACATTCGTGTTAACCGGGGGAAAGAGAACGCGGCGGAGGAGACAAAGTTTACACTCCGACAGTGGGCGTCGTCACCCAACCATTCGCTTTACTTTTGGACAATAACCGCGACTAGTCCGGAGTTTATTTTCCGCTGATTAAATCAGCAATCCACAGGTTTCACATTACATAATATATCACCCGATTATCGCCCCACGTAGCAATGGGCATATTTTCCTGTGGGGGCCCCCAAGGTTTGTAGTCCATGGGGTACTGTTCGTTTCACCTCATCCGTCGACTCAGACGAGGCTACTTTCCCCTTTAGATTACATTTGATTATCATTCATAACACAATCAGATCGTTCTTGGATCTCATCCAATAGTTTAGATGTTTCATAACAATCTTTGATAATTAACCAAACCACAAGATTCCACAAGTAACCATAATCACTTGACATAAAACTTCTATTAATAAGTATTCCAAAATTAATACATGTATGCTTTTATATTAAATCCAGTTCCAATCATATAAGCCTATGTACCACAACAATTAATAACTACTCATGTTCGATAAAACATCACAACAATAACACTAGGTCTCTTAGTTAGAATTAACTAACGAGAGTTACTCAGATTCCACACAACACATGCTTTTGCATATAGATAGTTCATACTATTTTTCTTTTCATATTTATCAATCTATATTCATCTTGGTAATAATATCAGTTATCAAGTCCCAACAACACTCACAATATATAGGTCTCTCTCTTAGAATTAACTAAAGAGAGTTAACTTACACACCACACTCCAGGTTCATTAATTCAAGGTTGATTAATGAAAACAATTAGTTATGATTCATACTATATCATTGGTTGAGTTCTAATTAACATAATTAATAACTAAACCACTTACAAATCATACTCATAATCATATAAAGCGAATCTACCCCATTCCAATTAGATTACGCAACCATATATAACCGAGGCTACATTAATATAATTTCACGAACTTATACTTACTTAAATAATCGCAAGCATCAACTTAGCTTAATGAATACCAATTAAACAATTTAACTTTATTATATTACCCATCTACACATATTAAACTGAAATATCTCTTTTAACATGATCTCAATAAGTTACTCCATAATAAATTAAATTATCTCCAATGATTTCCATATTATTAACAATGCTTAATCAATCCTTTTGCAAACTATTTCTAGCACCAACCAACTCACATCCTTCATTTAAGAGTCAATCAAACTGAATCTCTTCAAGTTAACTTTGATTAACTCAACTCTCAATCATTTAACAAAGAAGTGGGTCATGTCTTACTTTATAACCAACATGGAAGTAGTTTACTGAACTATTAGCTTTGTTTAATAAGTATTACTATAAGAATATAAACATCTTAATTCCCTTTTAGTAAACTCTAACTAGTGTTCTAACTTTACTATATTAATCCATCTATTGGGTATTCCCTCATCACATTAATTCAGATATATCCACACATAAACCTTGCTAATGGACTTTATGGGCTATTATACTTCTAACAATCCTCGCATTATCAATACTTAGTTAAGTAAAGTGATAAAACCAATTCATTCTTAGAGTTTAGATAAATAGTTCCCCAACTAGTAACCTTATACCTTTATAACTTCTTAATTTCAATACTCTTCGCTTATAATTAACAATAAATTCGAACTACTATTATACTTGATAATATAATCACTATTTAAACTTTCCATTAACATTAGAACCAAGAAAGATAGATTGCCTCTTACTAACTCATAGCATTCCAATTCCATTAAGAGAAAATGAGTTTCCTTCATCAAACTAACTACCTTTATTGATTCAATTATGATTATGTAAGTTACCCAATAGACACCAATTACAGATTGACATTCTTACTAAGTTATCTCAAAATCAATTCCTATGAGTTATTTTTCTAACGACATTCAAACAAAGCAACAAGAGGTTCCTAGCATCCGCATTGTCTATGCGACGCCATAGAAACCGCAGCGTTAAAACGAAAAACACATGCATATAAAACATTCAGAAGTTATGGCCATTCCCATGAATGACCCAAAAGAACACTTGAAACGTATGTTTTAGTCACTCCCCCGAGTGACGCAAAAATTAACAAAGCAAATTGTTTAACATAGTAACTATTTCCAAAGACTAAGGCTAATGGTTTAAACACCAGTTGCGTCAGTAGGCTCCCCAAACGCTTGAACCTCCGGCACAATTTCCTTCTCTGCATTGTCGCCTTCGGGAACGTCAGACGCTATGAATGCTGCACTGGAGTTGAAACATCGCCTTCTTGTTGACCAACGTTCAAAGAAGATTTTGCAGTCGCTTTGATCAAGTCGTCTTCGTCCATCAGATCCTTCATAAAACAAGTCATTCAAGGTAGAAGCCAATTTCCTTCTTAGGTTCCCACGATGTTGTGCATCCCATCATGAACTGTTACATCAGTTTTGCCCTAACTCGGGTCGTTACCTCAACTTCAATTCCATCTAGCTCATTCCTCAGGGTAGCGACTTGTGCTTGTAACGCTTCAGTCTCACTGCGAGACGTCTCTTCAACATCTGAAGCCTTCTTTCTTAGATCCTCCAGCTCTTCTCCATTCTTCTTCAAAGACTCCCCCATCTTGACCATCTCCAGGTGAGCCTTATTGAGCTCTACGTCGTTTGATGACTCTTGAATAACGATAATATTTCGTGCTTCGCCATCAAGAAATTCTGTGACGCCTGAGATCAAAAGTATTCATTAGTGGCAACACTATCAAAAAGGTAAATTTGACTTGCGAAACTAATTAACGTCGATTAAACATACCTGAAATAGCAATTCGATGCCGTCTGACATTAGCCTAGGCATGGGACATTTGCGCAAATGACTCATAGCGTAGGGAAAAAGCAGTTTCTCAACTTCAGGCCAAATTGACCTGTTTAACGACATAAAGTTGTTAGGCACTGGCACGGTGTTTGAGGGGCCCTCTTTGTCAGGTGGAGCAGTGAATTCAGGCTTCTGGATTATAGGGTGAGGAGCATTTTCCTCATCATCCTCGAGGTGGACAATGTCAAGACTCGTCTGTTTGTCAGACGTTGTTGGAGACGACATGACTGAGTGTTCTTTCTCTCTTTTCCTCTTCCTCAAAGCTTCAGCTATCGATCGTTGGTCCATGGACCCTCTCTGTCTCGATTGGGTAGATTATGTCATAAGGAATTGACGCGTCAAAGTCAAATTATGATGAAATTGGAAACGATGATTGATGGTTTACGAAGGAAGATAAATACCTGATGCCATCGAAGAACAACTACCCTGGTCAGCGACAATGACCTTCTTAAACGACTGTTCTTCTTCTCCCAATTTTAAGAACTCCCTACACTTTTGTTCAGAAATATCTTGGCACTCCAGCAGTTTTGGATTCAGATCTGCGGAAAAAGCGACGTAAGAATAGTGTTAACGACAGGACGTTAAGGAAAATCACAAGGAATTTTACGAACCTTCAATATTCCAGCCTCCATTTAAAAAATTCCCTAAGTTCCCCAAAGATGATTTTTTTTCCGAAGATATATTGATTCTTCCATCTTCTATCGTTTGATTGTACCCCATCGACCAGTGCGTTCCTCTTTGCTTTGACGTGAAATGCTAACCTGTTCTTACTCTTGATCCAAACCTCATAGCAGTACATATGGTCTTGGAGAGTAAAGGGCTCACCCCACGACGCGGTCACTCTGTTTATGACGCTAAGAACCCTCTAGACTTGGGGCATTAGTTGTCCTGAGCTAACTTTGTAGATCTGTAATAGATCTCTAACTATAGGAGAAAAGGGTATCCTAAAGCCTATTTTAAAGGGGTATTCATAGAGAACAACCCAGTCTGTCGGACAATCCTCCGACGTCCATCTAGGTCAGCTTTTCTCAAAATCGTGTCAGTGGGTAAATTTCCTAAGTCTACTAATTTCATCAAATCCTCTTCCGACATAGTCGATTGTTCATCATGAATTTCGTTTTTCTCTTCTATGAGTTTTTCTTTGGATTTTGCTATCTCACGTGCCTTTATAACGTTTCTAATGCTACGCCTACTTGGAGCCATCGATTTGAAAAACAAAGGAAATTTCGTGAAAATCAAAGCTAAGGACAGTAGAGCTTACCTGGTGAATTAAGGCGCTTTCGGTCGAGTTTTCCGGAGAATTCTAGAGAAGATGGAATGCTCAAGAATTTTTGAGGAGAGAGAGTTTAGCGTGTGGCATTGATCAAATTGGCACAACTTTTTATACTATAGTAATCATTGATGAAGCAACGGATAGAAATTAATTACCAACGCATTAGTTATCTTTTTCAATAAATATTATCTTTTTGGCTAACCTTTGGGCTATCTTTTGTTAAATGAATTATCCATTTTGCTATTTTTACTTATCTTGAGACATGTGTTATAGTATATGTAAATCAACTGCGACAGACGTTCTAATTGCACAGGTTTTCTAGTTATTATTCTAACAATGGTCTCATGACTCTTCCGTTATCCCCATTTCGACAATTGGGGGCAAACTGTTATGGCTGAATTTTACAGGTTGACATTGACGCAATAAGCAACGAACGACTTTAAGACTAGGTCAAGATGCAAACAGACGCACCAATTGTCTCATGACTCTTCTGTTATCCCCATTTCAACAATTGGGGGTAAACTGTTATGGCTGAATTTTACAGGTTGACATTCACGCAATAAGCAGCGACCGACTTTAAGACTAGATCAAGATGCTAACAGACCAGCGAAGAATAAGGGTGACTCGGTCCTTAGTTTACTCGTGGGATTAAGAGTCAGATGTAAGGTCAAATGCCACAGCGTGGAATTAGGAGGATCATGGCAGATTGTGTGCAACCACCTCCGAGATTCTAGGAGCAACGTCAAGTGGAGGAGTGCGTTTATATAGTCTGCGGATATGATTGAAGAACACACAAGCTATCACCACTACTATTGCATACTAAACATTCGAGAACACAAGAGCATTTACTTAAACATTATTTACAACTTCATAGCATCATCGTTCTTTACAATTCATACTTTGTATTTAGATCTATGTCCCTAGGGTGTATTGACTGTCGTTTATTCTGAAAGTCAGTTGCATATAGTGGATTGGTGGACTCATCTCTACCTGTGGTTTTTTTTTTACCAATCTTCATTGGGGTTTTTCCGTCACCATTTCCTTGTGTCATTCACCCATGAATTCCCTTGCATTTACATTCTTAAAGTCATTACAATTTGGTTATTGACGTCCCAATATTGATCCGTGTCGTTAAGGCAAAAATCAACATAAACACCAATAACAAGTTTTCAACGAAGATTTCTTTAATTCAGGATATCATAAAAACTAATCAAGATGGTTATGGTGTTCCAATTAATTAGCTTAATGGGTTTCTTGTCAATGGTTTCATTGAGTTTTGTAGAGTAATTTGTTGACTTTTTTCACTTAAATTAGTTTTATTTGATTGTTAAACTCTCATTTTGGCTAATTGGTTAAGAAGTTGCTCAATTGATTTAGGAATGATCTATAATGAAGGTTCTTGGAGTTAATATTGGAATTAAACCATTGTGTTTTAAATTAATGTGATCGATTCTATATATGGGTGCTTCATTAGTTAGTATATGAAAGTGTTCTAAAAAGGGTAGTCGAATAAGTTACGGGTTTCGAGTTTAACCATAACGTGTATTGACTATTCTAATGGTTGTTATTCTGAGATGAATGTTCGTGGAGTTGAAGGTATGAGATTATGGACTATCGAAGATTGATGATAAATTTGAGTGATAATTGGGGATCGAGCGAAGAGGTACACACACCTTCAAACTAGAAATTTATGATACGAGCAATCATATGAATTTTAATTTATAAGTTAATTTTAAAATGGGAAAAATTGTTTTTAATAAGTCAACCTTTGCGTGGTCTTCCAATTTCAAGTTTAACTTTTGATTATTCCTAGTCAAGTCAACTTTGTAGCACCATTAACTTTAATTAGGCTAAATGACCTGGTTTCCTGATAAACTGGTAAATAAAAAAGTTTGACTTTAAACAAACCCATTGACCCACTCATTAACCCACCCAAAACTAAAAATCCACCCTTTAACCCACCTAAAACCGAAAACCCACCCATTAACCCACCCAAAATTGAAAACCCACCCAAAAAAACAAACCCATTGACCCACCCCCGCGCAAACACCCCCTTCCCCACCCCCGCGAACACCACCTCCCCGTGCCCCACCTCTCGCAAACACCCCTTCCCCACCCTCTCCCGGCCCCCGCGAACACCCCCCCCCCGCCCCCACCCCTACAAACTCCTCCCGCACCCCCTCTTCCCCGCGACCTCCCGCACCCCCGACAACACCTCCCCGCCCCTCTCTCTCTTATTTCGCGTCGTGGGACCCCGAATTGACGGCGACGCTCCCCAATATCACCCCGCAAAACAAAGAACGTTTCCCCTCGAAACAACCGCCCACGAAACAGAAGGGAGGAAGCGGAGGACTTCCTGTGAGCCGACGTCGAGGTTGATCGTGGTGTGGTTTTTGTTCGCGCCGAAGAGGCCGGTGGTGGTGGGGTTATCGTTCGTGGTGGAAGTGGCCGGTGGTGGTGTGATTGCCTTAGGGCGGTGGACGAGAGAGAGGAAAAGAACAGGGGATGAGAGGGTTGAATGGGTGGCCGCGAACGAGAGGCCGGGGGGGGGGTTCGCCTGAGGGTTTAGGAGGGGGTGGGGGTGGGGGGTGCTGCTGGTGGAAACGCAACGGGGCAGGGGGAGGGGAGCGGTGGGGGTGGAGTGGGGTGGGGCCGCGGGGTATGGGTAGGAGGGGTGGGGGTGGGGTGGTCTTAAGGGAGAGGGAAGAGAAAGATGACAAGAGGAGGAGGGAATAGAGAAAAAAAAAATAAAAAAGCAAACCAATCATATGGCGACACGTGGCACATGTAACCTACTATATAGGTCACAAACAGGTTAAAACTTAATAGAAGAAAATAGTCCTACAAGCCTAACTCAATCAGGGATAATCAAAAGTTAGACTTGAAATTGGAAGACCACGCAAAGGTTGACTTATTTAAAACAATTATTCCTTAAATATGTTATTATATGTTATTCGTGGACTGTTTTAGAAGTTTTATTTGTGTACATACAAGATTTGTGAAATACATGTTTCTTAACTTTAAGTCGAGGGCAGTTTTAAATTATATTTTGGGTTCTATAAACTGAACCTTTAGTTATGAATTCAGATAGGTTTATACTTTTGAGGTTCGGTGTACTATAAAGGTGTGTTTCATAAATCATGGGTATATTGTTTATATACAGAGCTGGCCTAGCTAAACCTTCAAGAATTGTGATAAGGTATTTCGATTTTGGGGTTTAATAGTTTAAGTTTGTTTTATAAATCATGTTTTGAGATTTTATATGAAAGTTATGGATAGTAGTTTATAAGCACTTAAGTGAAGGTTCCCGATACATTATTCAGTGCAACGATATTGTGTGATTTCGCTAATTGAGTAATTTAGTATGTTTGTAAAAGTTGATGAGTTTATTTGAAAAAATTGATGTTGATGCCTAGTATAAAACCTTATTTCCAAATCAATTTTTCCAAGTTCATGAAAAACAACACCAAGAAAGAATGACATGGTTTACTCTAATCTGCCTCTATATTAGTTTTACAAGCTTTTAGAAGTTATAGCATCCACACAATCATATGCCCAGCTGTAAAGAGTAAATTATCCTAAACTACATGGGAAGTTACTTATGATCTAACGTTCAATAAGACATAGCACAGTAAGTATAGATAAGAAATGCTCTTGCATGAAGAGCTTCCAAAAGAAAAGTAGAGAAAGCAGAGAAGGTACTTGACACAGTGGTGCAGGCAAGCGGTTGACGGCGCCGGCGGAAAGGAAGGCTGAGCAAAAAACAACAACAACAACAACAACCAACAACAAACAGCAGCCGGAGCATCAACCCACGAGGGCGAAGATATCGAGAATAGAGCGGGGAACCGACAACCTCCCACAAGCGATTAAGGGAGATAGAAGAGCATCGCCTTGAGGATGCAAGGGGTTCAAGCGGCAGCCGAGGTCAAGGAGGGCTTGAAGATAGAGAGAGAGGCGGGTCTAGGAGTGAGAGAGGGAGATGGAGTTTGAGGTAGCGAGGGTGGGCTTAAGACACAAAGAGAGAGAGAGAGAGAAAGGCGGGCTGGGAGTGAGAGAGGGAGAGGGAGTTTGAGTGGCGAGGGTTTACGAGAGAAAGAAAAGCGCGCATTAATTTAAAAAAAAAAGAGAAGGGCTGCGGTTTTTAAATTAACCGCAGTCCTTCAATTATTGGTTGCGAGTAGCCCAAAAACCGCAACCCTTTATCTAAAAGGGTTGTGGTTTTCAGATAACTGCCACCCTTTTTAAGTAGCACTTGGCCTTTTTTCCTCTAGTGCATGATTTTGCTATTTCCATGTCAAAATAAACGATGAAATTTGCATTGTCGTGTCGTTGGCCTAGCCAGCGGCTTAGGATCTAACTATATATTTTCAGGAACAATAATACGACATTGTTAGGAATACTTCCATTGTCGATCTGTATGTTTTTGATAGAGAACAACAAAATAACATACACGACCATACTTCCAGTTGTATTTTCAAATCAATAAGGATATTTGAAGCATAAGCGAGTTAAATACATCATCAGCAGGCCGATAAGACCAATTTCTACAAGTAAGTTCCTAGTTATGCATTTTTTATTTCGTTGCCAAAGATGCATGTTACCAAGTGACTTGTAATGCTTTGGCACTAGACTTAACAACGAATGCCACAAAACCAGCGGAAACCAAATACATAACAAATAAAGGTAAATGATGATAAAAAGACATATCCATAAGTTTGATCATTTTCCACGAAGGATCCAAAAGTTGTCAAAACAAGAGTTGTCAAAGCAAAGCAAATGAGTAACCAAGAAAAAAATATCCAAAGTACGAAAATTAAAAATATCCAAAACAAACCAGAGAGTTTAAAAACATAAGGATGATCAGACATTGACGCTATCATCAATCACTCCAGGTGTCGAAGTAGCAAGCACCACATCTATCGAGACCAAGTCCACCAAGTGGACATCCCCCGATGTGACCAACCCAGCAGCAGGAGTTTCTATCGTGACGATCAACACGTCATTCCTTTATCCAGTTGTGTCGTCTGCCTGAGGAGTTATTGCTGATGACTCGGCCGTCACCTTAGAACCATCGTCCGGATTAATCAGATCTGACAGAGGGCCCACATGTTTCAGGTAAAAATCAATGTTTTTGGAGGGTTCCCACTTTGGGAAGTTTGCTTCATCACGTTTTGGTATATCAATTTAGCTTTGCTCCTCGCCGTCGTCTCTGACGCAGTTGCTCTTAAACTCTAATGCTTCAATATTCACCTTATGCATGTGCACTTCATTATCTTGTTGTGCCATTAGGGTTTTGGTTGTAGAAATTTTTGTATGTGCTTCAGCAAGTTCTTTCTCCTTCTCCTTAGCTTCGTCCTCCATGGCTTTCACCTTCTCTTCCAAACCGCGAATCTTAACATATGTATTCCTTAAGCGAGTGCATTACACGACTCTAGCTTCTCCATGACGATCCGATGACCCTTCAACATCTCGTCTATTCCCTTCTTGGCCATCAGAAAGTGTTATTATGATGATGCCTAACTATAAGGGAATACATATGTTATTATAAAATACACGACGTAAGATAAGCATGACTGGGAATATACGATGAATACCTGGATTATCATTTCAGTCCCCTCCATCACCATGTAGGGAAGAGATTGGTTCTTGAGACGACGCGCAACAACTGGGAGAGGAGATTTTCCGCTTCGAGCCACATGGCTTTGTTCCTAGTTAGGAAGTCGCCCAGCACAGTGATCGTATGCATCTGACTCGTCGGTTCTTTAAATAATGGAGGAGTCACCCTGGGTGCCTTGCTGATAGGTGCAGTCGTGTCGTCCATCCTCAACTTAGACGACGAGAGGAGTACCCTGTAGTACAGATGTCGTGGGAGATGCTCTCAAAATTCTGGTGGTTTTGTCTTTCTCTAATTCTTCATTCGACCTCTTTATTTTTTGGATTAAAGTGGCCACGATCACCATGTCCATAGAACCTCTCTGACGAGACTGGCTAGATCCTGATGATTCCGAGGATAATCGTCAGTATGAGGAGGAGACTTTTACATGATGCCAAAGATGAACAACTTCCTTGGTCCGCAACGACGACTATATTCTTAAAGAAGCGCTCTTGTATGTCGACAAGAATAAATATGTCGATCTTTTCTTGAGAATCTTCGCAACACTCCAGTGGACGAGGCTCAATACCTGCATAAATAAACATGGATGTGAGCACCAAGTTAATGACGCATATTCATGGAAACGCAAGAGTAGAATAAGACAAGCTTCCTATGTTATATCCTCCTCAGAGAAAACTCACAAAGTATCCCAATGACGCCTTCTTTACAAAGACGTAGCGACTTCTCCAACCTCTATCGTTCACATTGGTACCTTCAAGTAACATATTAATCCCTGCCTAGACATGGAGAGAAAACTTATTTTTCTTAACCCTAACATCTTAGCTATACATTATGTCCTAAAGAGTAATTGGATCGTCCCATGTCGCAATCACCCTGTCTATTACACTTAGATACCTCCAGACTTGGGCCATTAGTTGTTCCGGGCTAACGTCATAGATTTCTAATAGGTCTCTCACCAGAGGAGAGAAGGGTAACCTAAAGCCGATTTTGAAATGGTATTCAGAGAACACCACCCAATCGTCGGGGTAATTTTTGGGGCGTTCATCATGACCTACCATTCTAATTACAACGTCTATTGGTAAATTAGCTTATTCTAGGAATTTTTCAAAAACTCTCTTGGTAAACATAGATTTTTCATCCTCCACCAATGAAGATTTTGCATCCTCAATTAACAAAATACTTTCAGGTTCAACGATCTTTGCTTTCGATTTAGTTCTATCTTCAAGATGTAGTGGTTAACCTAGTGCTACGGCAGCGAAGAGGCATAATTCAGAAATAACGAAGTAAACTTGACGAAGAATTCAGCCGGAGAGTTACCTATTTCACCGGAGAAGTGCGGACTTGTCGAAGTTTAGGACGATTTGGAGAGCTCTAGAAGATTTTAGGAGGGAGAAGTTCTCTTTGACGTGTGAGAATGGAAAAGTGAAAAAACAAAATGGCACGGATTTTATAGTGGTTTCATTAATCGGAGGCATCATTGCATCGTACCTCTAACAGATAGAAATTAAAAGCTCTTATGATATAATTCCAAGTTGCAAAGTTTTATCTTTTCTTTGTCCTTTGAGTTATCCGAGTTAAATTGCTAATGTTTATCTTTTTCATGACTTAGCAGAGTTAATTGTTCAATTGTCTCATAGGTAGGCTAACATCCCCACTTGACAATTGGGGGCAAATTATTATATATATGGACGATTTTCTGTATAGGTGTAGACGATATTTATATTCAACAGGTCATCTGGACGAGACAACGGTGTTAAATGGTATGGACTGAAAATCTAACTACCTAGCTACTAGTATGGGAGACTTAGTCAGCAGAGAATTGCAAAGTTAGAGTAATAGACTGCAATTTGAATAAGTCAAAGTTTGTTAGGTAGATTTGAGCGGGTTTGCCACAATCGATGCCCATCTTTCAGGAACTACTTGGACGTTTTACCGACCTATATATAAGAAGATTTGACTTGGAAGAAAGACATCAATCACTCTCGTAACTCTTTATTATTATTATTATTATTATTATTATTATTATTATTATTATTATTATTATTATTATTATTATTATTATTATTATTATTATTATTATTATTATTATTATTATTATTATTATTATTATTATTATTATTATTATTATTATTATTATTACTACTATTATTATTATTATTATTATTATTATTATTATTATTATTACTATTACTATTACTATTACTATTACTATTACTATTATTATTATTATTATTATTATTATTATTATTATTATTATTATTATTATTATTATTATTATTATTATTATTATTATTATTATTACTGTTGTAGCCTAAAAAATCTACGGCTCCTTTAGAGACACTTGGGCTCCTCGGAGCCGTACACGTGTCCACTCATACTAAATAAAGGAAAAAGATTTAACCCTTGGGCTGTATCCAATTGGGAGAAAAAGCACCTCTCTGGCCCAAAAGTTGGTCAGAGCCCAAACCCTTGAAGGTGGCTGCAGGTGATTGGATGATAAACCATCACAAATCCTAACTTGCCAAGTGTCATGGTCTGATTGCTTAGCAAATCAGGTGCCACTATTCTAGGGCAATTTTTAAGGTTAGCTGTCATACCACTATCACTATAAATACCCCTGAAATCAGGAGAAAGATCATTCAATGCAAACAGTGTAAACTTACTCTGAAGAAATACTCTCTCACTTTCTCTCTCTATCTCTACTTTTCTCCTTACAACTCCTGATATCTGACTTAAGCTTCGGAGGGGGAACCACCACCCAAACCTCCAGGGTGGGTCCCGTTTTGCAGGTTCGGGAACGAAGCTCAGGCTCGGACCAAGCAGATTCAGACATTGTTGCACAAGTCTCCAAGTGAAGAACATCTAAGGGATACTAGTTTACTTGCTAGACAAGAAGGCTCAGCCTGTAGCTTACTTGTTGGACTAGCATACTAAACATTTGGCGTCGTCTGTGGGGAGACGCAACGATGACTGACTGTCAATCGTCCAACGTGGCTAGAATCGAAGTTTTCAGATCAATGTCGAGGATACAGTAGACCATGAGAGACCGCCTCGAGGAAGGGATAGGCTTCCGTCCATCATCAATGTCCCCGGACAAAGCCAAGTACTCAAATACAGGGAGAATCTTGAACGTCCGATGGCTAGCTGCGCCCATCTTGAGAACGTCTTGAATGATTTTTAGACAAAGATGGCGAGGATCGTCTAGGAACAGAATCAAGAGCAACATGCCTTGTTTTTCCATCTTAACCTCTGAGCGCCCGCTAACAATCCGCCTCCTCTTAGGGGGCGTTCCCAAGAAAATCGTCCATGTCCTAGTCGACCTGTTCGTCATGAACCCTCTAGGAGAACAGCCAGAGAAAAGCAGAAGGAAGTTAGTGAGCGGCGAAGGAAGATGGACTGGAACCTGGTGGTTAGGACCCAGGATCAGGTTCGTCCCAAGCGGCACCGAATGGAAACAGATGCCAGGGAATACCTCGAGGCAAAGAAAGCTGCTGCATTACAACGGTCGGCCACACGGGTCTACACCGTACTTGAGAGACCGTCCTTTGAGAATACCGTCCAGAATAGAAGGAAGAAGTCTAGGCCCTTCTCTTGTTCGTCCAAGACAAGAAAAAACGGTGGTTCAGCCCATGGTTTATAGGCGTCCATCCCCTGCAAACACCTCATCTGATCCTGTGTTAAAGGAATATCGTAAGGAGTTCATTCCCATCGAGGACGGATGGGAGCCCTCCCGATTAACTGGCCCACTCCATTCTCGGCCAAGATCATGGAGGCGTCCCCCTTCCCAAAGGTTAAACTCCCTACTATAGAACCGTTTGATGGAACGACAGATCCAGACGATCACCTATCCGCTTACAAACATCATATGTACGTCCAAGGAGTAGATGATGCTACTTGGTGTAAGAACTTCCCAGCAACTCTGACGGGAGTAGCGCAGAAGTGGTTCAACAATCTTCCACCCAATTCAGTCAACAATTTTACTGAACTCAGTTTCTTATTCACTAGTCACTTTGTTGCCAATAAGCAAGAACAAAAAACAAGCATGCACTTGGGTAAGGTCGTTCAAGGACCCAAGGAAGCCCTCAGAAGTTTTGTTAAAAGATTTAATTTAGAAGCCCTTCAGATTCAAGTTCTCAATGCAGGGGTGGCCTTTGACGCCTTTATCAGGGGACTAAGGCCAGGAAGTTTTAAGTTAAATCTTGTTAAGAAGAAAATCACCACTCTTGTCGAGGCTTTAAGGGAAGCCGAAACATTTATACACGCCAACGAAGTATGTGCCGAGGCAAAGAAGCCCCCGAACGAAGAGGTTGCTCGGCCAAAAAGAGCAACCCCAAAAAGGCCGAGACTTGGGCAATTACTTCAACCACTACTTCATCCAGAAGAAGCATGAGAAAGGAACCTGAGTCTTCAGCCAACCATACTGAATTCAGCAAGGAC
The DNA here is from genome assembly GCA_947648045.1 of Beta corolliflora. Taxonomy (NCBI): domain Eukaryota; kingdom Viridiplantae; phylum Streptophyta; class Magnoliopsida; order Caryophyllales; family Amaranthaceae; genus Beta; species Beta corolliflora. Next base: position 590,956 of record CANSZD010002967.1, on the reverse strand, counting down.
CAATACTCCATTCTTATGGAGACAAAGGACCAATATGAGCTGAAGGCTCCGGCTGAAATGAAGACTCCTTACAGGAACAGAGACAAGAGCAAATATTGTCACTTTCACAAGGACTGCGGTCATGAGACCAATGAATGTAAGCACCTTAAGAGGTCTTTGGAGGATCTAGCTCGAAAAGGAAAGATGAACTCCTATTTGCCTCAAGGGGGAAGGAAGTTTCAGAGGAAGGATGATCGGCAGACTAAGAAGAAAGAGAGTGAAAGCACGGACAAGGATGTTTTCCTTGTAATTTCAGGAGGGTTTGCTGCTGGAGGACCAACCAATAGAGGGCACAAAAACTACCTCAGGGAGCTCGGCCAAGTCTTACTAGCTGATCAGACAAAGGCCGAGCCCTTCCCAAAAGTGGTAGTTAGTGAACAAGATCGGGGGAAGCTGAGAACTCCCCATGATGACCCTTTGGTTGTAGAAATGAAGATAGCAAACTTGAGAGTAAGAAGAATTCTGATTTACACCGGAAGCTCAACAGACATCATTAGTGCTGATTGCTTGTCCAGATTGAAGTTTGATGAAAAGAACTTGCTTCCCGTCCACCATCCCATCATTGGGTTTGGGGGAGGAATCATTCATCCTATGGGAACCGTTACTTTGCCCGTCCGAGTGGGAGAGAAGGAGGCCTCAAGGACTCTGTTTATCAAGTTCTTGGTTGTCCGAGATTTGACAGCCTACAATGTCATACTTGGACGGCCAACTCTGAATCATGTTAAAGCTGTAATAGTCACTCACTTGATGCTTATGAAGTTTGAGTGTGATGATGGCAAAATTTGCTGCTTGTATGGAAAACAGCAGGCGGCTAGGGAATGTTACCTAACTACCCTCAAGCCGTCGTCATGGACAGCAGACAATGAAGACCAGACGAAGATTGGTGGCGAAAGGAAAACGTCTGAAATTGGGAAAGTTAAGACGAGAGTTACTGGCGAAAGGAAAACGTCTGAAATTGTAAGGGACCAAGTGGCCTCGTTGGAGATGGAAATTGAGAGTCCTCAGACGCCTGCCGCTCCCTCTAGGAAAACGTCTGAACTTCTCCCCAGCAAAAAAAGTATGAACTCGTCAAGGAGGAGTCATCCTCGTCTGAGGAGGTGATGGCTATTATGGGGATGGCACTAGAACGAATAGAGCCAGTGGAAGCTCCAGATGATGTCTGTTTGGATGAAGCTCGTCCAGAAAGAACCCTCAAGATTGGGTCTTTACTCTCTCCGGATTTGAGAGGCCTTTTAATCAGTTTACTGAAAGAATTTCAAGACGTTTTTGCTTATTGTGTTGAAGAAATGCCAGAAATCGATCCAGAGATAGCCGTCCACCGACTGAATGTCGATCCAAGTTTAAAACCTGTTCGTCAAAAGAAAAGGCATTTAGAACCGGCCAGGAACTAGGCGGTCGACCAGGAAGTTCAGAAGTTGTTGGAATCAAAATTCATCAAAGAGACTTTTATCCCGAATGGATAGCGAATGTAGTCATGGTGCCAAAGCCTAATGGCACTTGGAGGATGTGTGTGGACTACACCAATCTCAACAAGGCTTGTCCCAAGGACAGTTTCCCCTTGCCTAAGTTGGATCGACTGGTGGACTCCACAACCGGTCATGCTTTGTTAAGCTTCATGGACGCATATTCAGGCTTTCACCAGATTCCCATGTGGTTAGAAGATCAGGACAAAACGTCCTTTATTACTGAGAAAGGGCTGTATGGCTGGCTGAGGATGCCTTTTGGCCTCCGTAATGCGCCGGCCACCTGTCAAAGACTGATTAACACTGTCTTTCAGCCATAGTTGGGAAGAAACATGGAAGCATACATTGATGATATGATAGTCAAGAGTCGGCAAGAGGAAGATCATGTTGGTGATTTGAGAGAAACTTTCGAAACTCTCAGAAAATACAAGCTAAGATTGAACCCCAGCAAATGTGTATTTGGAGTCTTGTCGGGGAAGTTCCTAGGCTTCTTAGTAGATCAAAGGGGAATAGAAGCCAACCCTGAAAAGATCCAAGCTATTCTAGGCATGAAATCCCCGTCAAAGATAAAGGAAGTTCAACGATTGACGGGTTGCTTAGCTGCTCTTGGACTATTTTTGTCTAAGTCGGGCGACAAGTGCCATCACTTTGTCGCTACTATCAAGAAGAAGGCCATGTTTGAGTGGACAACAGAAGCTGAGCAAGCGCTTCAGCAAGTCAAAGATCACCTTCGACAGCTGCCTAGGTTGGTCAGTCCAGCCGAGGGGGAGAAACTGTTTGTATACTTGGTTGTGTCCACTCAGGCTGTGAGTGCTATTCTGCTGGCCGAAAGAGAGTCCGTGCAAGTTCCAATATACTTTGTGAGTCATGTGCTCAAGGATGCGGAAAATAGGTACACTCCAGTCGAGAAGTTTGGATTGGCCCTCGTCATGGCCAGCAGAAAGTAAGGTCCTATTTCTTAGCTCACAATATATTCGTCTATACTGACCAACCCTTGAAGCAAGTTTTGTAAAAGATGGAAGCCGCTAGACAGATGTTGAAATGGGATGTTGAGCTTAACATGTTTGATATATCATTTGAACCAAGGAAAGCCATTAAGGGGCAGGCCTTGGCAGATTTTATAGTTGAGCTTACTCGGCCAACTATAGAACCAATATTAAATCCAGCTGAAGGGAGGAAGCATTGGACGCTCATGGTTGATGGATCGTCCACTGTCAATGGATGTGGGGCAGGAGTCATTTTTCAGTCTCCAGAAGGAGACAAGTTTGAATATGCGCTAAGATTCCAATTCCAAGCGTTTAATAACGAAGCTGAATACGAAGCACTTCTAGCTGAAATCAAAATGTGTAAAGCGGCAGTAGCTCATGAAATTGATGCCAAATCGGACTCTCTCTTGGTCGTCAGTCAAGTCAATGGAGAGTTTGAATGTAAAGAAGCATCGATGGGAAAATATATGCGTCTGATCAAAGATGAGATTGAGCCTTTGAAACGATTTGTTCTCGACCAAGTACCAAGGTCAGAAAATCATCAAGCTGACGGTCTCTCAAAATTGGCCAGCTCGGCTGAAGGTGATGCGCCAAGAACAGTGTTTTGGGACGTTAAACCCAAAAAGAGTATTGACCAAGAGCAAATAATGTTTCTTAGCCGAGGGGCAGTTTGGATGGAGCCTATAATAGTATACAAGAAGACAGGACGACTGCCTTCAGACCCTGTAGAGGCCAAGTATGTGAAGGCTCGAGACAAATGGTTTGAACTGTGGGATGAGACCCTTTACAAGAAGTCATTCAATCGTCCTCTCCTCAAGTGCATCACCAGGGAAGATGGTCTAGAGGTTCTGAAGGAACTCCATGAAGGAGCTTGTGCATCTCACATTGGGGGAAGAGCTTTGGGAGAAAAGGCTTTAAGGACGGGGTACTACTGGCCTACCCTAAAGGAAGATGCTCTCGTCTATACAAAGAAGTGCGACAGTTGTCAGAAACACGGAAATCTGCATCAGAAGTCGTCCAACTACTTAACTCCTATCTTGTTTCCTCTGCCTTTTGCCAAATGGGGCATGGATATCTTAGGACCTTTCCCTGTGGCCGCTGGGCAAAAGAAGTTTGTAATCGTAGCTGTGGACTACTTTACTAAATGGATAGAGGCTGAAGCCATGCGGGGTATAACGACGAATGACGTCAAAGGCTTTATTTGAAAAAGCATTATAACCCGTTTTGGCAAGCCACAGTCCATCGTCTTCGATAATGGTCCACAGTTTGAAACGCCTAAGCTGAAAGATTGGTTGGCATAAAGGGAAATCAAAGCCCACTTTGCTGCAGTCTCCCACCCACAAGCCAATGGGCAAGTAGAGTCCTTCAACAAGATTATATCCAATGGAATCGAAAGGAAGTTGGATAATGCTAAGGGACAGTGGGTTGAAGAACTACAACTGGTATTATGGTCTATCAGAACCACCGCCAAAAATTCTACAGGGGAGACACCCTTCATGTTAGTCTATGGCACTGAAGCCGTCTTGCCCATTGAAATAGAGGAACCCACCCTCCGAGTCATGATGTACACAGAATATACCAACTGGGCTGCATTGCGCACGGCTTTAGATCATGTACCAGAAGTCAGGGGCAATGCCTTGCTAAGAATGCAATTGTACAAGCTGTGAATGGCTCGGGACTTTAACAAGAGAGTCGCTAGACGACCGCTCAAGGTGGGGGACCTGGTTCTAAGGAAGATGAATGCAGTTGGACGAGCTAAGGAGCTGGGGAAACTAACACCAAATTGGGAAGGACCCTATCTGATTGTCCAAGAGGTGCGAAGCGGCACTTTTCGTCTCCAAGATCTGGATGGACGACCAATACAGCACACTTGGAACTCAGATACTTTGAAGAAGTACCACGTCTGACTCAGTTAATCGCCAAGAAACAGGCCACTAGTTTGTAATCACTCCAAAGTGCCACGGCACAAGCAAGAGAAAAAAGAATTGTATACATGTATCTTGGCCTTTAGTCAAGCAAAATTCATATAATACAATTCCTACTTTCTTCTCGCCTTTGTTTATTTTTTACCAAGTTGGTTCACATTGGGGCATTAAATCTGTTATTAGTCTAAAAGTGACAGTAACTTGAACAAAATTACAAAGACAAATAGAGCGTAAAAAATGCTCACTTCTCTGCCGAACATCACTCCTTTGAAGAGACCGGCCAAAGTGTAACAACCTAAAGGTTAAAGCACATAATTGGCAACAAATTGACAAAGATCTCTAGTAAGAGAAACGTCAAAGTCTCTAAGAGAAAGCTGACCTGAAATAAGCCCTTAGTAAAGGATACTTACTTTCAAATGCATGGTCAGCTAAGTAGTAAAGACCCTAGTAAGGGATCACTACTTCATGACGAGTGTCGCTCCCTCAAGGAAGCCGGCCAAAGCATGGTTCGTCAGAAAATTCTAAGGTTTATCCAAAACAATTTCAGTAGGCTTGGTCCATGTTGGCCGTTCTCCTTCTTGGTGCATGGCTCGTCCATAATGCAAGGATGAGCTAAGCCCAAGAAGGGGGGGATAACGTTATACACCATGAAATTTGTTAGGACGAGTCTATAGGACGAACCACGGTTATCCTTGGCCTCTTTTCAGGAAAGTCAGGGTCGTCCAAAGGCCAGGACGACCTAAGCAGTAAAGGCCCTAGTAAGAGTTCGTTACTTCAAGACGAGTGATGCTCCCTCAAGAAAGTCGGATAAAGCGTAGCTCGTCCATAAACCGAATTATATTTGCCGCTTTCCTTCATGGAGTAAGACTCGTCCATATTTGCAGATCGTCCGAAATCCAGGACGAGTCTCATTAATACTTGAAAACATTTTGGAATGTTTTGCGATCGTCCAAAGACAACGTTGATAATCCGTCTCAAATCAAGTTTGCAGCCTGTCCGAAATTCAGGACGAGTCTCTTTAATACTTAGCTGCATTTGGGAACGTTTTGCGATCGTCCAACGACAAGGACGAAAATCTTTCCTTAACTAAATTTTGCAGACCGTCTAAAAATCCAGGACGAGTCTCATTTTGTACTTGATAAAAATTGAAGTGCAATAAAAGAAAGGACAAGATTTGGCAAAAAGTCTTCTCATTATATACTTGGCAAAAACTTACAACTTAAAGCTAGCAGGAGACAAAGCTACGGCGGCAAACAAGCCAAGAAACTTAGAAAAATAAACCTAAAGCTAGGCATCTCATTCATTGGGAGTTTCTTGGTCGTCCTCATGAGTTTCATCCTCGTCTGCACCTTCTTCGTCCGACTCAGTAAATTCAGGAGGTTCTTCAGCGGACACCATTTCATTGTGAACGCTCTCCTGGATGTCGAGACACCGAACAAAGCTGGGGACCTTATGAGGCTCTGCCAACATCTCAAAAGCTTTGATTGCCCAGCCTTTGGACGTCTCAATAACATGATTCAAGCCTTCTTTGGCGTCATTAAAGGCCTGGGCCGCTTCCTTTTGCAGACGGGCATTCTTCGCCCTTAGGATGATATTCTCCCTCCTCAGCTGGACAGCGGCCAGAAGAGCAGTATCCCTTTCGCCCTTCAACTTAGCTTCGATGGCGTCTAAGGCCATTTTCAGTCGGTCTTGTTACGTGTACAACTGGTTGATAGTAACAAGATAATTCTTATTTTCGGATTCCAGGAGGGTGGTCTCTTCTCCAAGGCCTCCAGGGATTGACGATGGAGGGTATTAACCATCTCAATGTCATGGATGGCCTTGTCACCAGCCGTCGTAGCCAGGTGGACGAGTTACTTATTTTCCTTCCTTAGCTCCCTCGCCCACTCCTCAGTCAGCATACTGCGAGCAAAAACCTGGAACAATGAAAACAAAGCAAGTCATTAGACGAGTTACAAAAGACAAAATTATTTGTACAAGTAAAAAACAAAAGCGGCAACAGATTATACCTCAGCAGTAAGTTGTGACATGTAGCCCACATGCCCAGCTGATGCCCCCCTCAATCCTTTTATGTAGGATTCAGGGTAACATTTGAACAGCTCCTGCTTGAGCCGATCACGCTCAGCTTTTGACATTTTGGCAAAAGCAGCAGAAGACTCCTCGTCCGAGTCTATGGTGGGAGTACCTGTGGGTAAAGATGGTCCTTTGCCCTTATCTGAAAGAGGGGGGAAGTCAGTTCTCTTGATGGGAAAGACTATGGCTTGTCTGTTGGACGGACTCATGGACCGTCCGTCGACCCGCACCGTCCTAACTCTATTTTGGTAATATGACTCACCCGACGATAAGGATGCCGTCCTGACGGATAGCGACATCTGAGAGATCAGCTTCGCCACCGAACCACTGAAGCCCGGGAAATTGTCAGTAAACGTCTCCAGCTCCGGAATTACCAGTGCCAAAGCCGACTCTGGTTTGGTCTCCGTGGGATCAGCAAGCACTATATCAAGCTGATCAGCGGGAGCCTCATCCTTCTCCCCCACGGCAGGGGCAGCAGCGGAAGGCTCCTCCTTCAGGATCTTGTCCTTCGGGGGAAGCATGGCTTTCTCCCCAACTTGTTTTCCAGCCGGAGTTGTCTTCTCCGTCTTCTTCCTTGTAAAGCCCTTAGGCTTTTTTGCTGGAGGCTGGTCTGCGGCCGGTGTAGGCCTCTTCTTGGACGATGAAGACTTCCCAGGCGGAAGTTTGTTGGTAGGAGCATTTTTCTACAAAACATGAACAAGTCATTATACGGGTCGTCCAAAGAGCAAAAGCTATAAAATAATTATAAGGCTTCGGACGAGAATCACCCAAAGAAGAAAGGTGTCCTAGAAAGGACAACCCCTTTCCTAAGGGAACCTCGTCCAAAGTAGTTTAAACACACAGGCGAAAGTGATGCAAAGAAGGAGGCCGTCCAAAATTAGACGGACTAAAATGATCATCGTCTAAGGACTGGAAATCAACTCTTCGGCGGTATTGGAACTTAAAGTCGCTCAGACGAGAAGGGCCCAAAGAAGGTGGCCGTCCAATCATGGACGCGCTCCTTCATCGGGTGGTACTCGTCCATGGATTGGGATTCAACCTAGACGACCCAGAATGACCCTCGTCCGAGGCCAATCAGCATCTCAGACGAGAAGGGCCCAAAGAAGGTGGTCGTCCAAGCATGGACGCCTTCCTTCTTCGGATGATTCTCGTCCAAAGAATGAAAACCGACTTGGACGAACCTAAAAGGTACTCGTCCAAAGCCGTTCAAGAACTCGGACGAGAATGGCCCAAAAGAAGGTGATCGTCCAAGCATGAACGCGTTCCTTCTTTGGGTGATTCTCGTCCAATGGTTGGAAGTCAATTCTTGACGAGTCGAATGATCCTCGTCTTAATAAAAAAAATATTATATATATATATATATATATATATATATACCATATGTATATATATATATATATATCTATATATAAACCGCTTTTGGCGAACTCCTTCCATAAGTTATCGGTAAATTTAGACATACCGATATCTCCCGTCCAAGAATGTTTGAGACGAGCTATGGCCGGATCTCGCAATAAGAAGTAAAGGAATTACTCCGATGTGGTTTAAGGACGAGGCATGTTACTTGGAGGTTTAAAAGGTATACCTTTATCTTCGGCCAACCGCAGCGGCGGCAACCAAGAAATCATCGTTATAAAACATTTCCTTAAAAGGTATCCAGTTAGCTGGACCTTTAAAAGACTTTTGGCCGGGCTTGGAATACTCCTTTATTCTAAAGTACTCCACTACCTCCTCGTCATAATGGTCCTCCAACTCCAGCCAGATCTTTCGTCCAAAAGTATTCGTGACGGCTCGATTATAAAAATGGTAGCCCTCGGTGGCATAGTCGTTGGTCGCTCGTAGGAAGATGAAGTCTCGCTTTCCATTCATGCATCTTCGATGGCTTGCCCTGAGCGGTTAGAAAGCCGGGACGGTTGCGATGCTTGAGCCACGTTCGGTCCACGGCTCCGGGGACCTTAGCCGCATAATTAATATTGGTGAAGGCTTGGAGAGAAAGAGTCGAGCCACGCAACTCGTATACGGCTATGAACATCGAAACGTTGTGCCGGGCATTAGGAGCCAGCTGGTTGTGGCCGATGTTATAATACCGAAGTACTTGTTCTATAAAATCATGAAGGGGGAACCTTAATCCCGCGTCCAAGGCTAGCTTGTAAACGGCTAAGTGGTGTTTGGGAACACTCAAAATGGTGGCCTCCTTATTTGGGATGACGAAAGAGAAGCCCGGCATGGGCATATAATTGGACAAATAATTAGGGTCAGGTCCTATCTTCTCTAACCATTTACGATTGGCCAAAATGAACGCATGGTCAGAAAGGGGACCTAAGCGTCTCCTAATCTCAGACGAGGTAGTAGAGGCTTCATCCGAGCTCATCGCGGCCGCGACTCACCGCCGTCATTGTCCTCGCCGGTTTCCTCCATATTGACGTCCCGGCCGAAGGATCGGCCTCGGGATTTATTCGGGGGTCTTCGAAACGGGGGAAGGAAGGGCCCGCCCAAAGGCTCGGCACTTTGGGCCTCCCTCACCTCATCTGGAACTCGTCCAGTAGATTCCTCCATGTCTGAACTACTTGATGGTAGTATTACTGTAACACCCCGTATTTTTATACCTATTTAGCAATTATTTATATTATTTTAGTTAATAAAAAAATAATTTAAAATATTATTTTATTAAATATATTTTTGTTTCCCATTTGACTTTACCTTAGAAGTGGTCAAAACAAATCCCTTGATTTACTAGGTTAAGTACCCAATACCTATTTTATAGTATTATAGGAGAGAGAAAGTAGAAAAAAAAGGAAAGGAAACAAAAGAAAAGAAAAGAAGGAAGAAATGTTTACTGCTCTTGTTTCCTCCAAACCACCACGATCCACCTTTGGCTTCAAAAAAAAAAAATCTTCAACCTACAACATCATTAAAGCTACTTAATTTCCATCGACCATCATCATACTTCAACCATCATTCGTCCATCTTCACATTTCTTAGTTTTTTTGTGGGTATCTCGAAGAGAGAGAATTGTGTTTCGTACTTGTGATTTTCGGGTCAAAAATCGGATCAAATCAAGAGCTTTTCGGGTCCTTTATTGAGTAATATTACTCTATTACTTTCCCTAATCAAGTAAGCTATAATCTTAAACTTTAATTTCATATTTGGATGATTTTTTTCTGAATTTGGGGTTTTGTTAACTTAGGGTTCATAACAAAATCGAATTGGGGGAAAATTCTATTTTTGTGAAATTGGGATAATTGATTTATGTTTGATGCTTAATTTGATGTAGTTAGTATATTTTTGAGTCTAATTTACACAATTATTAAGTACGAAGTTCATTCCAAAATTCTTGTTATGTTGGAATGTTTGTTAGTTGGGTAGTAGTTAGAATTAGTTGTACAATACGGTGGTTGTTGATTAATAAAATTCATCAGGATTAGCATGAGTTGTATGTTGTATAGTGAGGGTCAAGTATGTTGTTCTTGATGTTGTTGTGGTATATTGTTTTAGTGGCTATGTAAGTAAATAGTTGGTATGACATTCATGCCAAGAAAGGCCTTCGTGGAGTTGCTAAATATAATTCCTAGTCTGGTAGTGATATTATTTTAATTATCTTAGTTGAACTGTAAGCAACTGTTGGAATTAGTTAGTTGTTCCATTCTCACCTTTGAGTAGTAATAATCTAGTAATTATGGACTTTTAAGTCTTTTTAATGATTATCCTACTATGTTATCAAATATGAATTAATGTTTTAGGTAGGGTTGCAAGTGATGTTTTATGCCATTGTTACTCAAGTATTAGTGAATTAGTATCATTATGTTATAGGTGGTTGTGTTCTTTTGATAGTATTGAGTCGTTTTAGAAAATCGGTCAAAGTTCATTAACTAGGTTATGTCATTTATAGGTGAATTATGTGAAGTATAGTCAAGTGACTTATACTATATTATTATATTGTAGATTGCGGGTTTGTAGAGGAACCTTTTTGACTTGTGATTGAGATTGGTTGACCGTGGTTTGCTAATAAGGCAAGATTTCATACTAAGCTTGTACAGATTATTTCAGAAAGTATTTCATATTGATTTGTGATTTATATTGAGTTTGGAATCGTTTTTACGATGCTATTATGGAGCTTTAAATTGTTTTGACGATATTTATATCAAAATAATTTATGAGATTATTTAAGAGAATTATATTAGAAGGAGGAAGTTCCTCGTAAGACAAGTTTGAGATTATTAAAAGGAGGAAGTTCCTCGTGAGACAAGTTTGAGATTATTAAAAGGAGGAAGTTCCTCATTGTTACCAAGTTTTAATTAAAATTTGGGGTTGCCGGTAAGCGGTATTCCTCGAGTATGGAAGTATGTTGAGTTAACAGTGTCTTAACAATGTATTTAGTAGTTGGGAGTATATTGATCAATACTCTTGCCATTCGTCTTCCTTCTTGATACGTTATCAAGTTAGGGGTATGCATACTAGGGACTTTGGTGTTTACCTTATCTAGTGAGCCTAGCTAGCTCATTGTATTTTTATTACTTCCTACTCACAGATTTCAATGGAGTTATATTTGAATGATTTACAGAATGGTTCAGAAAGCAAGTAAAGTGGATTTGAATTATTGAAGGTCGTCTATTATATTCAAGTTGAATGTTGTACAAGTGAAATGATTTTGTGGAATACTATGTATGTATTCCACCTGCACATTGGATAGTTCAAAGTTGTTATTGGTATGAAATATTGCTCAGCCTTTTGGTAGATATTACATGTCCTCAATGTGCAGGGCTTGATGGTGACTAGCTTATATTGGGGTGAGAGCGTTGACTTCACCTAGATGTAGATTTATTAAAGTTAAGACTTCCGCTGCAATAGTTTAGATTTATGGTTTGTTATAGGAGTGTATTAATTAATTACATTTCCATTAAGTTGTAATAGTTAATAATGGATTTATGTATTAGTAGTAATATCTTTCGCCTTGCGGTTATTAAATGTTTAATAATCGCGACATAACAGCTCTTGAATTGTCCATGTTTTGTACTCTGTTATATTTTCTAAAGAAAATGGAAATTCAGGGTTGTTACAATTACCTTTCGTCTTAGACGGGCCGTTTGCTTGACGCGCGCCATATTACCCTGCACAGGTAAAGTTTGGGTCGTCTGACTTTCTCGGCCAAAACTATAAAAAAATATGTACTCGGTCAGAAGAGGCCCAACTCTAGAATGCGCAAAAGAAGAAATACTCTCGGTTCTAGGGTTAAGACAAGCTCTTGGTCGGCTTGGATTATTTGTCGAAGAAGAAGATTCCATTTTATTGATTTTCTAAGAAAAAATGAAGAATAAAAGAATAGTAAAAAGAACAAAGAAAAGATACCTGATGATATGCCTGGACGATTTGGTGAACAAGACTGAGATTGGACGATCTTTCTCTCTCTCTCTCTCTCTCTAGAAAAAATTGCAGAGTTCCTCTCTCTAGAAAAATTCTCTCAAGGTGCGAAAATGATTTAATGAGGTCACCCCAAGGATATATATAGGAGGGTAAGAAACCCGTTGAGCTGGTCAGGAATGACCGGAAAAAGTTTACAACGGTCGATTATGACCGGTAAATCCCAGAAAAGGGCGCGTCATTGCCTCTTTTTTGAATTTGAATAAACTACCTTGGGTAAAAGGGTATTAACCGTCAGATAGGCCAACAGTGAAAACCCTTATAGGGGCAAATGTTGTAGCCTAAAAAATCTACGGCTCCTTTAGAGACACTTGGGCTCCTCAGAGCCGTACACGTGTCCTCTCATACTAAATAAAGGAAAAGATTTAACTCTTGGGCTGTATCCAATTGGGAGAAAAAGTACCTCTTTGACCCAAAAGTTGGTTAGAGCCCAAACCCTTGAAGGTGGCTGCAGGTGATTGGTTGATAAACCATCACAAATCCTAACTTGCCAAGTGTCATGGTCTGATTGCTTAGCCAATCAGGTGCCACTATTCTAGGGCAATTTTTAAGGTTAGCTGTCATACCACTATCACTATAAATACCCCTGAAATCAGGAGAAAGATCATTCAATGGAAACAGTGTAAACTTACTCTGAAGAAATACTCTCTCACTTTCTCTCTCTATCTCTACTTTTCTCCTTACAACTCCTGATATCCGACTTAAGCTTCGGAGGGGGAACCACCACCCAAACCTCAATGGTGGGTCCCTTTTTGCAGGTTCGGGAACGAAGCTCAGGCTCGGACCAAGCAGATTCAGACATTGTTGCACAAGTCTCCAAGTGAAGAACATCTAAGGGATACTAGTTTACTTGCTAGACAAGAAGGCTCAACCTGTAGCTTACTTGTTGGACTAGCATACTAAACAATTACTATTACGATTACTATTATTAATTATTATTATTACTTTTATTATTGATTAATTAATTATAATAATTATTATAATTATTGTTGTAACCTAAAAATGAAGGGCTAATAATGTGACACGTGGACGAATCAGGAGCATCCACGTGTCCCAAAAAAAGGAGGGAAGCTTGGCTCTTTTTAAGGGTTTTTATTCCCCTGAGGATGAAGGCCCACCTTTGGCCAGAAGGAATAATCAGAGTCCAACTCCCAAAAACGGCTGCATATGATTGGCTGATATTCAGCCTCAAATCATTGCCCGCCACGTGTCACAATTTGATTGCCTAGCCAATCAGGTGCTCCCATTCTAGGGTGACATCAAATGGCAGCTCTCAGATCCCAAACACTATAAATAGTCTCCCCAAAATCAGATAAAATGTAGATCATTGAATATTGTGCCATTACTCTGTTAAAATATTCTTTCTCTCTCTATCTATACACCTATTCCCATACCTGATACTAACTTAAGCTTCGGAGGGGGAACCACCGCCCAAACCTCTCGGGTTGGTTCCTTTTTCTGCAGGTTCGGAGTGCGAAGCTGAGGAATCATTGCACAAGTCTCCCTAAAGAACACATTGAAGAATCTAAGTTACTTGTCCTACAAGTAGCCAAAACATTTGGCGTCGTCTATGGGGAGACGCAACGATGACTGACTGTCACTCGTCCAACATAGCTAGAAATTGCAGTTGTCAGATTCGAGTAGAAGACACGGTAGATGATGAGCGACCACCTCGGTGGAGGGACATACCTCCGTCCAACGTCAATGTTGCTGTTCAAAGTCAAGAACCAATTATACATGAAAATCTTGAACGTCCGGTGACTGCTGCTCATCTGGAAAATGTTCTGAATGACTTCCAAACCAAGATGGCAGCGGTAGTCCAGGAACAGATCAAGAACAATATGTTGTTTTTCCAAACCAAGATGGCAGCTGCTAATGATGTGTCCAAGTTATCCGCCAATCTTAGGCGGATTTCGGGTCGTTTTTGGTGTCGGTTCGAGCTTAGTTTTGGGAGTTAGGAGAGTTTTGATGTTAGGAAGTGTTGTCGGAGGATGTTGTGTTTTGAGGAGTCTAGGGAGTGGTTTGCATGGTGGCGTAATCGAGGGCCGATCTTGGTCCCCCGATCATTTTTGTGCCCCGGGGTCCTTGTCCTTGGTTCCTTTATGGCGCATCTTCCGAGGCTTCCGAGCTTTGTTCGAGTTCCGAGTTCGAGTTCCGAGTCCGAGTTTCGAGTCCGAGTTCCGAGGTCCGTGGTTCAAGCCGAGGATCGTCTTCATTATGGTTCTGGAGCTTCATGGTTTCCTCAAAAGCCAAGTTCTCATCTTTTTCATCTTTCATGCTCTTTTTGGAGGTGCGGTGGCGGACTCAACGTCGCGACCCGCGAGCAGTGGCGCGAGTCGCGACCTGCCCATTCTCGCGAGTCGCGAGGGTTGTCGCGAGTCGCGACCCCTGTGCCGGCTGCTACTTTTGTTTTCTTTTCCTCCCTTGGAGGAGGAGGTTATTAGGTTTTTTAGTTTTAGTTTTTAGAGAGAGCAACTAGAGAGAGAAAAAGAGATAGATTTCTTTCTAGGGTTTCTTCCTCTCTTCTTTTGTAGAATTGTAATGAATCCTATGGCTTGGCTAGCTTAAACTTCTATCTTGGATTTGGTTGTTGAAGCTCTAATCTACTTGTGAGAAGTTCTTATCCTCTACTTTCTCTATGATCATTGTGATGCTTCTTGTATTTAAATTCATGATGTTTGCATAATCTTTGCTAGGAACGTTACTAGTATTGTTGTGTGATTCATCTAATGCTAATTCTAGGTGCATAATCGGATTGTTGTGTTCCTAGCTCCATGTAGCATACTAGGTGTTTGATTAAATGCTGAACATTAATCTTTTGCACTTAGAGAAGCATTGCTTATTATTTGAATGTTATTGCTTTGATAACATTAGTAATCCTATCGTGTTCCTCGACCTTAATGCTACTTTGCTTTGGACTTAAGTGCGATTCATTTGAGTTAAGGCATAGTAAGGGCGGTCCAAACCACGCGGATCGTGTGTTTAGCCACGATCTAGGAGGATAGAAGTCTAGACTTCTCGGTAGGTGACCATAGGAAGTGTCGGGGGTTAAGCTTTCGTGATCACAAACTAGGTTAGGGTGGATGCTAATCGAGTCCAAGACCTTTTTCTATTGTAATCTCTTCATATTTTAACACTGTGTTTAGTTTAGCTTGCTTGTATTGATCCAAAACCCCCCAATTCGGTTACTTTGGCCTTAGCACATACTAGGGTCCTTAATTCACTAATTTCGATCAAGTTCCATTGTTCCTCTGTGGATACGATCCCTACTTCCGTTATACTTGCTTAGTATGCATGAGAGTAGGTTAATTATATTTGGTTAGGAGTACACGGCAAACGCTTACCAAATTTTGGCGCCGTTGCCGGGGAGCAAGGCGATACTTGTTTGTAATTAGTGTAGTTTCGTCATTTTGATTGTATTGCTTGCATTGTGGTTTATGGTTGTTACTCGTGCTACTAACCAAGAGCCTTTGCAAGATACGATCGAGATCTAGAACTAACTCTTTTCAGGTTAAGAAGAGAATTGCGTGAAGGCTTTAGAGAGCTCCCTTTTTCGCTTGAATTTGAAGAAGAGATGCCTCCTAGAGTTGAGCACCGCACTTTAAAGGAGCTCACTGCTCCTAACCTTGACCAACAGCCTTTGTGTATCACATTTCCGAACCGGAAGCGGGGGACACATTTGAGCTAAAGTCGGGGTTGATACATTTGCTTCCCTCATTCCATGGGCTAAATGGGGAAGATCCAAATAAACATTTGTCGAGTTTCATGTGGTATGCGCGACGATGAAACCAAGTGGAGTTTCGAAGACGAGAATCAAGCTTAAAGCCTTCCCTTTTTCATTAAAAGACGCAAAGAAAGGATTGGATGTACTACCTTCCTGGCGGCAAAGATCACCACTTGGGCACAATTGAAAAAGAGCTTTCTCGAGAAATACTTTCCCACTTCTAAATCATCTACATTGAAGAAGGAGATAAGTAACATTGAGCAACGGGGTGATGAGTCTTTTTATGAGTATTGGGAGAGGTTTAAGAAGTTATGTGCTAGTCGTCCATACCACGGTTATTCGAGAGGAAGATTTGGTGCTATACTTCTATAATGGCCGTGTGATGAGGATGCTAGGATGGTCAATGCAGCAAGTGGTGGCTCCATTGTGAATAAAACGCACTCGCCGCTAAGGAACTGTTAAATGAGCTTCTTAAAAGCTCGAGGCGCTTAGTAGAAGGTCCGGAACTCGACGTGTGGTCGCCGAGGGTTCTAGTTCTTCTAAGTTGGAAGATCGGTGCAAACTCTCACATCCATGATGCGAGAATTCATAGTGAAAGAGAAAACTCACCAAGTGAAGGCTTGTGGCATTTGCTCTTCAAATCATCCAACCGATTTTTGCCCTCATCTACAAGAAGAACCGAGTGAAGAGGTTAAGGCGGCGGTTTTCGGGGCCAAGGTTTCCAAAAAAGATATGATCCATATTCCGGTACCTACAATCCGGGATGGCGAGATCATCCTAATCCGAGGTACGGGAATTCATCGGGGAACCGGCGGCGCCACGGCGAAGATAACCGCCCACCACCTCCTTACTCGAGGCCACTGGAGCAAGGAGCTCCGCATTTTCGGCGGCAAGGCCAATCACGGGGACCGAGTACCGGCATGTCTACGAGGATATGATTAATGCTTTAACTAAAAATGTTACTAACATGCAGGGAAATATGGTTCAGTTTCAGGAGGAAACCCGTTCGAGCATAAAGAATCTGGAAAAGCAAATGAGTCAGGTCTCGGGAGATGTGGGTCGATTAGAGGCTCGTGATTCGGGTAAGCTACCGTCTCAAACGGAGGTTAATCCGAGACAAAATGCAAGTGCCATAACACTAAGAAGTGGAAGAGAACTAAAGGGCAATGATAAAGAGACCGCTAAAGACAAAGAGGTAGAGGAAGAGGTTGTTGTTTATGAATCGGTGCCTGATGCCGAGCCATTGTCATATACATCAGATGAGCAATCTAAGCAACCACCACCTCCACCACCTTATGAGCCGGTTCCACCATTTCTAGAAGCACTGAAAGACACTCGAAGAAAGGAGTGCGATAAGGACATTTACGAAACCTTTCGTAAATGTGAGGTAAACATTCCCCTTTTAGATGCTTTAAAACAAATTCCTAGGTATGCAAAGTTTCTTAAAGAAATGTGCACTACCAAAAGAAAACAAAGATTAAGGGGAGCTCAAAAGGTTAAGGTTAGCGAACATGTGTCTGCCATGTTTCAAAAGAAACTTCCTCCAAAATGCAGTGATCCAGGCATGTTTGCTATACCTTGTGTGATTGGGGACACCACGTTTCCAAGGGCTATGCTAGATTTAGGGGCTTCTATAAATGTAATTCCTTATTCTTTGTACGAGTCCTTAAAGCTAGGCGCCTTACATGAAATAGGTGTTGTGATTCGATTAGTGACCGTTCTAATGCTTATCCTAAGGGAATAGTGGAAGACGTGTTAGTTAAGGTTGATAAGCCGATTTTTCCGCCGATTTTTATGTCCTAGATATGGAGCACGATAAACATGCGACCCCTATTTTGTTAGGACGACCATTTTTAAAAACCGCTAGGACTAAAATTGATGTGCATAGTGGATCTCTTACTATGGAGTTTGATGGAGATACGATCGAGTTCAACATTTATGATTCCATGAAATTTCCGAGTGATGATCATTCATGTTATTCTATAGATGTGATTGACTCTTTTCCAGGGGACATGTTTGAAATTGATGGTAAAGATGAATTGCAGGTAGCTCTTGAGCATAATTTGAAAGATGATGAAATTGAATATGTTTTAAGCGCTAATTTGCAGGAAATAGTGCAGGTTTTGGAAGAGCAAGACAAGCTTCCGACGGTCCCTTTTCATTTTGGACCCGTCCCACTCACCATTCCTAGAGAGAAGTTGTTACAATCTGTTTTGCAGGCCCCAAAAGTGGAATTGAAGCCACTTCCCGATGATTTGAAGTATGTGTTCCTTGGAGAAGGAGACACATTACCAAAGATCATCTCAAGTCACCACCCAGGAGCAAGAAGGAAGACTTATTGAAGTTCTTAAGGAGCATAGAGAAGCAATTGGATGGACGATTGCCGACATCAAAGGCATAAGTCCTACCACATGCATGCATCGAATCTTGGTGGAAGATGACGCGAAACCCGTGAGGCAACCACAACGCCGGTTAAACCCACCTATGATGGAGGTAGTGAAAGCAGAAATTCTGAAATTACTCCAAGCAGGTATGATTTACCCTATTTCTGATAGCAAATGGGTTAGTCCTACCCAAGTTGTGCCTAAGAAGACGGGTGTAACTGTTGTGGAAAACCAAAATGGTGAGTTGATTCCTACACGTATCCAAAATGGATGGCGTGTTTGCATTGATTATCGTAAATTGAATGCTGTGACTAGGAAAGACCACTTTCCTTTGCCATTTATTGATCAAATGCTTGAAAGACTTGCTAGTCATGCCTTCTATTGCTTCTTAGATGGTTATTCAGGGTACTTCCAGGTGGCTATTGCGCCAGAGGATCAAGAGAAAACCACATTTACGTGTCCTTTTGGCACGTTTGCATATAGGCGCATGCCTTTTGGGTTATGCAATGCCCCTGCCACTTTTCAGAGATGTATGATGAGTATATTCTCTGAATATGTCGAAAGGTTTGTTGAAGTTTTTATGGATGATTTCACTATACATGGGGATTCTTTTGACAATTGCTTGCAACACTTAGTTTTTGTACTTAAAAGATGTATAGATTCTAACCTTGTGTTGAATTCCGAGAAGTGCCATTTTATGGTGCGAAAAGGGATTGTTTTAGGCCATGTGGTTTCCGAAAAAGAACTTGAGGTAGATAAAGCTAAGGTAGACACTATTCAATCTTTGCCTTATCCTACTAATGTTCGGGAAATACGTTCTTTTCTTGGCCATACAGGTTTTTATCGCAGGTTCATCAAGGACTTTTCAAAGATTTCATCTCCTTTATGTAAGCTGTTGCAAAAGGATGTGGATTTTTCTTTTGACGAACATTGCAAGAGTGCTTTTGAAACCTTGAAAGAAAGACTCGTCTCGGCTCCAATTATACAACCACCTGATTGGTCTCTTCCCTTTGAGATCATGTGCGATGCAAGTGACTACGCCGTCGGAGCGGTGTTAGGTCAAAGGGTGGGGAGAGCACCTCATGCTATCTATTATGCTTCCATGACACTAAATGAGGCTCAGCGTAACTATTCTACTACTGAAAAAGAATTGTTAGCTGTAGTATTTTCTTTGGAAAAATTTAGATCTTATTTGCTTGGAACAAAAGTTATTGTATATACTGACCATGCAGCTCTTCGTCATTTAATGACGAAAAAAGAAGCCAAGCCAAGATTGATCAGGTGGATTCTACTGTTGAGCGAGTTTAATTTGGAGGTGAAAGACAAAAAGGGGACCGAGAATTTAGTAGCGGATCATTTGAGTAGATTGGTGTCTTCCTATGATTTAGAGAAGAATGTTGAAAAACCGTGGAAAGAACCAATTCGAGAAGAATTCCCGGATGAACATTTGTTCACCCTAAAGGAGTTTAGTCCATGGTATGCTAACATTGTGAATTTCCTTGTCTCTAACAAATTTCCTCCTCATTTTTCAAAAGCACAAAAAGACAAATTACGAAGCGATGCGAAGCATTATGTATGGGACGATCCATATTTGTGGAAACATTGTGCGGATCAAGTGATTAGAAGGTGCATTCCCGATAATGAGGTAATATCGATTCTCACCTTTTGTCATTCTCATGCATGTGGAGGTCATTTTGGAGCAAGAAGAACTGCTCGAAAGGTATTAGATTGTGGTTTTTATTGGCCTAGTTTGAATAGAGATGCATTCCATTTCTGTAAGTCGTGCGATAATTGTCAAAGAGTCGGGAATATTTCCCAAAGAAATGAAATGCCACAAAACTCGATCTTGTATTGTGAAATATTCGATGTTTGGGGCATTGATTTTATGGGGCCATTTCCTAACTCTTTTGGTTTCATGTACATTCTTTTAGCAGTGGACTATGTATCAAAATGGGTGGAGGCTAAGGCCACTCGTACGACGATGCTAAGGGTGGTTGCAGATTTTGTGAAATCTCACATATTTTGCGAGTTTGGAATTCCAAGGGCATTGATTAGTGACAAGGGAACTCATTTTTGCAATCGAACCATAGGTGCGCTGCTGAAAAAGTATCATGTGACTCACAAGACCTCCACGGCTTACCATCCACAAACAAATGGCCAAGCGGAGGTGTCCAATCGCGAGATCAAATCAATCTTGGAGAAAACGGTGAATCCAAGTAGGAAGGATTGGAGCTTGCGATTAGAGGATGCACTATGGGCATATAGGACGGCTTATAAAACCCCCATTGGTATGTCACCATACCGATTGGTGTTTGGAAAGCCGTGTCACCTTCCAAGAGAGCTTGAGCACAAAGCATATTGGGCCATTAAAAACTTCAACATGGCCTTGGATGAAGCTGGATTGCATCGGAAACTACAGTTGCAAGAATTGGAGGAGATACGGAACGAGGCTTATCAAAACGCAGTAATTTACAAAGCAAAGACTAAGGCATGGCATGACAAGGTAATAATAAGAAAAGAGTTTGTGGTGGGCCAAAAGGTCCTCTTGTTTCAGTCCCGCCTACGTCTTTTTCCAGGAAAACTGCGTTCTAGGTGGATCGGGCCATTCATTGTCGTGAAAGTGTTTCCACATGGAGCCGTGGAAATCCAAAGTGAAGCCACCTCCAAGATTTTGAAGGTAAATGGGCAGTGGCTTAAGCCGTACTGTGAAGGATTCAAGCAGGTTGGGGCCGAGGATGTTCCTCTCGGTGACCCGGACTATGGTTAGACCTTATAGTTGTAAGTCGTGTCGACGACAGTAAATAAACGAGCTTGTTGTATATAGTGTATAAAGTTAGTTTTCTTTTGGTTTTCGGAAGATATTATGCTTGTGGTTGATTATTTTGCAGGGAATAGAAGGAAAGTTCGTGACTTGTGAAGTTGTGTGTAAATATGTTGATGAGTGAGTATCAAAAGCCGAGAGTTGTTTCGCATTTGAAATCAAAGCAAATCAAGCGCAAGGAACGCGAGCAAAAGTGAAGAAAAATGAGAGTGATAGGTGGACAAGAGTGAAGAGGGTGGTTGGAGCCAAAAACGTGAAGGTCGCGACTCGCGATTTATGTCGCGACTCGCGACGTCATCAGGTCGCGACTCGCGACACTGATCGCGACTCGCGAAGGCGGCCCTGACTTCTTTTGAAAAAAAACGCGAAGCTCAGATTTTTTTCATCTTTCTTCTTTCCTCGCGACGACCCTCGCCCTCCACTCTTCCTCTCAAACTCTCTCAAGCACCCTCCTCTCATCTCCCACTCTCAAATCTTCACAACCACTTCTCATTCTATTCTCTAATCCTCTCCTTTTCACTTCTCTACACAAATTCCCTACTCTCTTCTCTCCTTCCCACCATAATCTTCCCACAATTTCTGAAAATCGTCCAATTCTACCAAACCCTAGAATTTGGGGGTTTTTGATTTGAAGCAACACCATCCAAATTGAAGCTTGGAGGATCATTCTACATGCTTAGGGGAGCTATCCACGAGTTCTAATCACCCTACATAACACTATTTCACTTCCATTTCGGTATCACCCACTCTTTCCTACTTCTCTTTGATTTTGCTTGAAATATCTTGTTCTTACTTAATTGTAGAGTTGTAGCTTATTTCATTAAGACATTGTTAGTAGTTGTTGATTGAAGTTGTTGGATTGTGTGGTGTTTGTTGTTGTGATTATTGAACTCAATTGGGAATTGGTGGTTGGTTATTGTTGTTTGGAGGGTGTTTGAGGTGTAAGAGTGTTCTTATTTGTGTCCTTGTGTCAAACCCTTGCTGTTGTTAGTTCTTTTCAGTAGAAAAAGGAAAAAAAAAAATGAGCAAGAGAAGCCGAAACGGACCCGTCCCCCAAATTAACTCCCGTGGCCTTAAGAAGCTAAGTGACCAAGCTAAAAGGCGATGGGACCGCCTTGATAGACCGGGGAGGGTGATACAAGAAACTAAGTTTGCGGATTACCCTACCCTTGAAAAATTGGGGTTAGCTAGCTCGGTTGAGTTTCTTCTCAATAAGGTTGGCCTCCGAAACTTTCTATGGAAGAGGGCCCGAACTTATGAGCGGTACACCCTTGAGTTCCTTTCGACCCTCCAAAAACATGCTGAAACCGAGGATGAGACTGAATATATCACTTTCTCCCTCAATGACAACCAATACAAAATGAATTTCCTTGAGGTAGAGAGTCCTTTTGCTTGGGACTTCATGGTTGAGGATGAATTTCTAGAGACCGAGAACTATAATCCTACCGTGTTTTGGTACAAGATCACTGGTGGTAGTAAGTGGCATAGCCCTTTGCAAGAGTAGCGCCATCCCCCACCCCGCCTTGCGCTACGTGCACCGTCTTTTGTCTATGACGGTCTTTTGTCTTTGGAGAGCCCACTAATATACCGGAGTTTGACCTTAAATGTCTTTGGGCCATGACACCTCAAGGGGAGGGATGTCCCGATTGGGTGAAAATTTGGGTGGAGAGGTGCTTAGCTCGGTCGGTCGAAGGGAAGACCTCGGGAAGTTGAGTATGGGGGGCATGATTAGCCTTTTAGCCTCCCAACTAGGTGTCCAGTGCCGTGGATAAGAAGGGCAGCCCCACATTGACCCCTTTAGGGACGGCTAGTGCTCGATTTTCTCGTGATTCTAACCGCTATGATACCATTGCCTTGAGGAGTATTACCATGCTTCATTTCAAAACCATAGGCGATGAGACGAGGTTTGTGTGGCTCTTTGGGGCAAGAAATGTCGATATATGGCTTTACCGGGGAGCGGGTGGTCATTACCGAGCGGACCACGCATGAGGAGCTTTTCCTTCCCCCGACGAGAGGTATGCCCGGGGGGTGGCGGAGGAATTAGGTCGAGGGACCCCGAAGAGGTCCGGGCTCGGCCTCGGCCTCGGCTTCGGCCGAGCCTCGGCCACGGCAGTTCCCAATGCCATCGGTTTCGGCGAGCAGTACCGGCAGGAGCGGGGTTACCTCCCTCAAGCCCGGTTTCGAGCTCGGTAACCGAGCAACTATCCAAGTGTCGGGCGATTTGGGAGAGATGCGGGATAGGATGTATGGGTTGGAGGACCGAATCTATTCGGTTGGTTCCATGGTTTCGGCCATGAACAACTTCTTTGTGTCCCGTTATCCACCCCGGGGACCTGGAGAACCGGAGACTCTTGGTACTCGATCCCACATCCGAGATTGAGGCGGCGCGCATTATACGCCGCCAGAGAGAGGCCCGTAGGGCGGTCCGCGAGTTTGAGCGCGGGGGCCCCTCGAGCTCTTAGAGTTTTTCCCTTTTCCTTTCCCTCTTATTCGTGTTTGTCCTTTCCACATTGAGGACAATGTGCATAATAAGCGTGGGGGAGAGATTGATTAAATGTGGTGGTATTTTAGCTTGTTTTAGTTTGTTCTGTTTGGTTTGTTTGGTATATATTGTGGTACTTTGATGAAAATTTTTGTGAAAAAAAAAAAGTGACAAAAGAAGAAAAAAAAAAAGATTCCCGCTGAGTTGAAAACCCGCAAGGGCGGGCGACTCGGGCAAAATTGGGGGCTCGGATAGGTCGAAAACCCGAAAGGGCGGCCTATGCAAAAAGAGCTAGTTGAGCGGGTGAGTTTTGTGAGCCGAAAAAAGAGAGAGATGAAAAAAAAAAAAAAAAAAAAAATGAAAATGAGAAGCTAGGATGAAAACCCTAAGGGCTCCTAGGCAAAATGAGAGAAAAAAAGAAAAGAGAGAAAAACAAAAAGAAAAATATTTTTGCTTTGATCCTCATTTGTCGGTGTCGGCGTCATAAGGTGGCGGCATTGGAGTCGATGTTTTCGGGCTAGATTAGGTCCTTGTTTTGTGTCTTTTGAGGGCGGAGTGTGCATCTCTTTTTGGCTCGTTTCTCTTTTATTGCTTGTGGTATGTTTTGGTTGGGGCTCGGAGCTAAGTGTGGGGGAATCACTTACCCTCGTGCCTTAGTTTCCTTGCATTTTGCGTAGGTTGGAATCGGGAGGTCATTGTTGATAGTCGTGTTCCGAAACCTTTCGGGATTCGAGATTCATTTGTATAGAAGGATTCTTTTGGGGTAGATTTTGTCGTTTGGCTTTTGTGTTTTGTGGTTGGCGATTCCGGAGGTTGGCGTGGTATGGCGTATTTTGGTGCTTGGGTGTGTCGAGTTCTCTTTTTCTTTTACTCGAGGTCGAGTAAGGTCTAAGCGTGGGGGAGTTTGATGTGTCCAAGTTATCCGCCAATCTTAGGCGGATTTCGGGTCGTTTTTGGTGTCGGTTCGAGCTTAGTTTTGGGAGTTAGGAGAGTTTTGATGTTAGGAAGTGTTGTCGGAGGATGTTGTGTTTTGAGGAGTCTAGGGAGTGGTTTGCATGGTGGCGTAATCGAGGGCCGATCTTGGTCCCCCGATCATTTTTGTGCCCCGGGGTCCTTGTCCTTGGTTCCTTTATGGCGCATCTTCCGAGGCTTCCGAGCTTTGTTCGAGTTCCGAGTTCGAGTTCCGAGTCCGAGTTTCGAGTCCGAGTTCCGAGGTCCGTGGTTCAAGCCGAGGATCGTCTTCATTATGGTTCTGGAGCTTCATGGTTTCCTCAAAAGCCAAGTTCTCATCTTTTTCATCTTTCATGCTCTGTTTTGGAGGTCTGGTGGCAGACTCAACGTCGCGACCCGCGATCAGTGTCGCGAGTCGCGACCTGCCCATTCTCGCGAGTCGCGAGGGTTGTCGCGAGTCGCGACCCCTGTGCCGGCTGCTACTTTTGTTTTCTTTTCCTCCCTTGGAGGAGGAGGTTATTAGGTTTTTTAGTTTTAGTTTTTAGAGAGAGCAACTAGAGAGAGAAAAAGAGATAGATTTCTTTCTAGGGTTTCTTCCTCTCTTCTTTTGTAGAATTGTAATGAATCCTATGGCTTGGCTAGCTTAAACTTCTATCTTGGATTTGGTTGTTGAAGCTCTAATCTACTTGTGAGAAGTTCTTATCCTCTACTTTCTCTATGATCATTGTGATGCTTCTTGTATTTAAATTCATGATGTTTGCATAATCTTTGCTAGGAACGTTACTAGTATTGTTGTGTGATTCATCTAATGCTAATTCTAGGTGCATAATCGGATTGTTGTGTTCCTAGCTCCATGTAGCATACTAGGTGTTTGATTAAATGCTGAACATTAATCTTTTGCACTTAGAGAAGCATTGCTTATTATTTGAATGTTATTGCTTTGATAACATTAGTAATCCTATCGTGTTCCTCGACCTTAATGCTACTTTGCTTTGGACTTAAGTGCGATTCATTTGAGTTAAGGCATAGTAAGGGCGGTTCAAACCACGCGGATCGTGTGTTTAGCCACGATCTAGGAGGATAGAAGTCTAGACTTCTCGGTAGGTGACCATAGGAAGTGTCGGGGGTTAAGCTTTCGTGATCACAAACTAGGTTAGGGTGGATGCTAATCGAGTCCAAGACCTTTTTCTATTGTAATCTCTTCATATTTTAACACTGTGTTTAGTTTAGCTTGCTTGTATTGATCCAAAACCCCCCAATTCGGTTACTTTGGCCTTAGCACATACTAGGGTCCTTAATTCACTAATTTCCGATCAAGTTCCATTGTTCCCTGTGGATACGATCCCTACTTCCGTTATACTTGCTTAGTATGCATGAGAGTAGGTTAATTATATTTGGTTAGGAGTACACGGCAAACGCTTACCAGCTAACAATTCAATTCCTCTTCGAGGACGCTCTAAAGAGAATCGTGCAGGTCCTAGTCGACCTACTCGTCAAAAAGTCTCTAGAAGGAAAGCCAGAGAAAAATTGCCAGAAGGTAGTGAGCAGTAAAGGAAGATGGACTGGAACCTGGTGGTTAGGTCCCACGATTATCGGACTCCAAATGGACACGGGATGGAAACAGATGCGCGGGAATACATGAAGACAAAGAAAGCTGCTGCATTACAATGGTCGGCCACAGGGTCTACGCCCCAGCAAACAGTGGTGCAGCAAATGGTCTATCGGCGTGCAGCCCCAGCAAACACCTCATCTAATCCCGTTTAAGGAGTACCTTAAAGAGTTCATACCCATTTAGGCACAGCTGGGAGCCCTCCGGATCAACTGGCCAACCCCTTTCTCGGCCAAGATCATGGAGGCGCCCCACTTCCCAAACGTTAAACTCCCTACAATAGATCCATTGAATGGAACGACTGATCCAGATGATCACCTTTCTGCTTATAAGCATCTGATGTATGTCCAAGCAGTGGACGATGCTACTTGGTGCAAGATTTTCCTGGCTACTGGTGAAACGCGGTCACACGCGCTACCAAAGATAAAAGTATATTTTCCTTCTTTTCAATACAAGTGAATGTATGTGGCAAGTAGGGTCGTATCCACATAGACTTGGGGACTAACTCGTGCTTATAATTGATCAAATGGGGGTTTTGTACTTAAAGAAATGAATAACTAAATAACTAAGAACAATAAAGAAGTAAGGTAATCAATAAAAGAAGAATCTTGACTTCGGTGAATGGCCACTTCGATTAATACTATTGATCATCGGTTTCTCAAATATGTAACTTTACTCTTAATTACTCAAAGTTGGAAATCAAATTCCTTTCCCGCAAAATAACCGTTAAACAATCATAATCAGATGATCATAAAACTTGAAATAAAGATTAACCTAATCTATTCAGAGATTAAATTCAAATTGATAGAACGTCAACGAACTAGGAATCAATGAGCCGATCAACAAATTGCTAGCAGAAAACATTCAAATTGGAAATTATGATTTCCCTAGTGATTAATCACGAATAATCAGATTCATTAATCAAACCCTAGGTTGCTACTCATGAAAGAAGAACAGATGAAACGGCATCAATTCTAAATCCAAGCAAAAGATAGATTGAATGTAAAAACTAGTAGTACTCCTAGCCATACACACAATAATCATAAATTAAAATCAAGAAATCACAATTATAATTAAGAAATAGTTAACAAAGAGAAACCTCACAATACTCTAACGAAGCTTGATTAACCGTTCTTAAGACTAGATTTAGGCTACAATCGACATAGCATCCATCAAAGAATTCTTCAAAGTAATGATCTCAAAACTCAAAAGGGAAAATAGGGATTAGGGTTCTTCCTCTCTATTCTCTCTAATTAGGTCTGGGATTGCATAAAATCCAACAAAATAATGTTTTCTAATAAATATAAAACCTACGGAAAGCCAAAAATTGCCGAAGAATCCTGTCAGGCCCGAAGTGCGCGGGTCGGGCATTCCTGGTGCGCGGGTCGGGCAAGTGCTGTTGTGCACGACCTCAATAATGCTCGATATGCGCAGCTCGTGCGTATATGGCGCGCTACTCGTGCACTCGCCACTTCCTGGGTTTTGGTCTTCAACAAACTCCCGAGGTGGGCTCTTCAACGCCCAGGGTGGGCAAACATTGTTATGGCAAACTAAGAGGATGAACTTGGATGCATCAACTATATAACTCCTGACTTCAACGAACTTTGTGAGCTTTTTAAGTTGAATGGATCGCAAACATGGGATGGAAATCCACCTGTAAATGATCATAAACATATATAACCACAAAATTGTCCTTAACTCTCCTCTAATATATCAAATCCATCATAACTCCCTCTGCTCCACACTAAGGTTTAGATGAGTAGAACTCTCCCTCTTAAGACTTAAACCTTAGTGAAATGGACTTCTGAACGCTCTATAATCGCACATAACTTGGTCACATCAAATACCCCCACACTTGAACTTCACTCGACCTCGAGTAAACTCAAAATAAAGGTCAATGAGGCACCCCTTCCAAGTTATTGCTCACCTTTCACTACTCCCCTTATCTCTCCATCCTAGTGTATGATAAAGATTGCTATCCCCCCCCGAGTCGCTCAAAGACAAGTCTAAGGGTAAGAGTCACCCCCACACTTGAGCTAAAAGCTCACCTGAAATAATGTATATAGCATTCTCACACTATGCTCAATACCAAGATAATAAAAATGTATGACTTTGAATCCCGAAAGATCTCAAAAGATTCAAAACCATTCCAATCTGCACAACACCATAACCATCCTCATGTCATGAAATGATAAAAGCAAGTTCGAATCCTGAAAAATCTCAAAGGACTCGAACTCGGACCATCTAAACACAATCTCAACAATCAAACTTCGTATTCCTCCAATGATGAGTGAGCTCTAACCTATTCGCCTCTAACTCCGAACACCAAGATGAAAAACCTACCTGAGGCACTCCTTATATCACCAACCCTCCTTATGACACCAACTCCGGCAAATGATTTCAAATTTTCTCTCTTTTATCTCTCATTTTGCCTAGGAGCCCTTTTGGGTTTTCATCCTAGCATCACACATTTTTTTTCATTTATCAACTCACCATCACACTTTTTCAACCTATCCAGGCCCCCATTTTTGCCTGAGTTTTCAACTCAGCGGGTTTTCATATTTTTGAATTTTTTTTTTTTTTAATAAAGCAAACAACAAACAAGATATACACAGGAAAGTAAGCTATCCCTCCCCCACACTTGAAACATATATTGCCCTCAATGGAAGAAAGGACAAACATTAAATAAAAGGGAAAGGGAAAAACTTACAATCTAGGACCTAGAAGGTCCTCCGGGATGTCGGCTAGACGATCCCCTCGCAGCTCGCCTGCGAGTCAACTCAGCATCGATCTCAGCAGTGGGGTCAACATACCCGGTCCCATCAACAGTAGGTGGATACTGGGACACAAAGAAACTGTTCATGGCAGACATCATGGAGCGCATAGAATAGACATTATCATCCAAGGTGTGGTACTACTGCCTCAGCTCGTGAAGCTCCTAACCATCGTAGTCTAACCGACTGGTCACCATATCCTGAAAGTAAAGAGGCATATCGGCCCGTGCCTCACCCTCACCCATCTCCTGATGCTCACCCCCGGCCCCCTGATCCTCCTCACGGGCTGGTGCTGGAGCTGCGCCCCTAATCTGGTTGAACTCTTCCTCCACCCCTGGACGATAGATGTCATTGGGTGGAATAAAAAGATCAGCCTGCGAAGTATGCTCAGTGATGGCTAGACAGTTTTGTGGCAAGGACATGTACCTCACCAAGTTAGAACCGTAAAGCCATACAAAATGGTCCCTAGTGGGGGGGGGGAACCATAGCATATAGGCTCTGTTCAGTTGAGTACGAGAGTATTCAAAGGTATACTCACTCTGCCTAGTTTTATGATGGTTTAGAGGGCGCAGAATATCTTCACCCTGCTCATCCATCGGTACTTCCTCCCCAACAAAATGTGCAAGTTGAGTCACCATACCCCCCATACTTATCTTCCCATTCTCCTTGCGACGCACCTCAAAAAAACCATTTAACTAAATATCCAACCAGTTCGGACATCCTACACCTCCCGGTGTCATAGTCCATAAGCACTTAAGATCAAGCTTCGGAATAGCAGTAGGCTCCCCGTG
Source organism: Beta corolliflora (assembly GCA_947648045.1). NCBI lineage: Eukaryota > Viridiplantae > Streptophyta > Magnoliopsida > Caryophyllales > Amaranthaceae > Beta > Beta corolliflora. The sequence goes on along the minus strand of CANSZD010002967.1, from coordinate 561,516 downwards.
GCAAAATACTGTCATAGCTTGTAGACGGTGGACAAATCTAAGAGCGGGGTGGGGAATTTGAATACTTTTGCATCTATGACCCCAAATGAGCCCATGTGTGATGTCTGACCAGAAAAGAGACTCATTGCACACACCGGCCGTCATAAACCGATCATTCGCCTCATAGTTCGAACCAAAGGCAAGTTTTACCTCTTCATAGGTTAATTGAAAATTCTTGCCATTTAGGGTGAAAATGATGGAGGGGCCTTCCGGACTATCCCTTTTTTCTAATGTAGAGAGAAACTCCAATGTGTATCTCTCATAAGTCGGTTTTTGTATCTTCATGAATCCATCTAAACCCACCTTGGCTATAAGGAAATTAACAGGCTCAAATAGTCCTAGTTTGTGTAAGGTGCCGCAGCACACAAACTTAGTCTCATGAATTTTTCTACCCGGTTTAGTCAATATTATCCACCTTTTGAGTTGAGTTGCATTTAGGTGAGTGAGACCCATGCAATCATTCCGAGCTCTCTTAGGTGCCATATCAGGAGTGTGGAGACAAAGCAAGTTATCACCAAAAACAACCAATCACACCAGCAAATAAAACCCAAACCTTAAACTTCACCACACCTTCTTTAACCTACACCACACTATCCTATCATACACCACAACACACACACACCACAACTCCACCAAAGCACAAAATCCACACCAAAGCACCAACAACAAACAAGTAACAAGCAATCACAACAAACAATCCAAAGATTAAGCTAGAATTGAAATTCAAGCAAAACCAAGAGGGGTAGATTGAAAGTTTACCAAATTCGTGGTTCAAAGTGTGGTTTCCATCAATGCAAACTCGAGTAAATCTTCAATGATACTCCAAAACCCTTCTTATGTCTCCAATTATTGCGAATCGATGAAGGTGAAAGAAACCTCCAAAAGTTAGAGTTTTTCGAAAATAAGGTGAAATCTCAGATTTTGTGGTGAAAGAGGAAGATAAAGAATGAAGATGATGATTTATGGTAGTGAGAGAGATGGAGAAGAGAGTGTGAGAATGATGAGAGAGTGGAATGGAGATTTGAGAGTGGTAAGGCCTAGAGGGAGAGAGAGAGAGTCGAAAAAAGTGAGATAGAATGGTGTGAAAATATGAAAAAAAACGAAGGGCTGTTGTTTTCTACAGTCCGAAAAGCGTGACCCGGGCGCTTCAGATGCGCGAGTCGGGCGTCTGCTGCTGGGACAGTTTCCAGGAATTCTCGAAGTGCGTGAGTCGGGCACAACAGAGGCGCGGGCCGCGCATGAGCTGCTGTAACATCCATCTATTTAGCGCTAAATGCGCACCTCGTGCACTTTCGGCGCCCATGCCTTGCACGAGGTTCTGCCTCCCTTCACATTTCTGTACATCTCTTCTTTTTTTCTTTTTTTTTTTACTCCAAATATTCATTTTTCTTTAAAAATCTTCCACTCCTTCCCTCCTTTTATACACCCTTCATTGCTAAGGGGACCTGCATAACACGATGCAAAGCACACCAAGCGTAAAATCCTAATAAAGAGAAAGAAAAACAAAATAAAAAGAAAAGAAAGGGAAAAAGAAAGTATGAAAGAAAGATATACAAGGCACGGGTTGCCTCCCGAGTAGCGCTAAGTTTAAAATGATTAGCTCGACCTTATACCTCCCACAATCAGTCCGGGGATGGTTCAACTCCTTGTGCCAACACTTGTACCTGTAATTCTGACGAGAAAACTTCCTGCACAGCTAGCGTTAGTGATAAAGGTGTAAAACTATGCGGTAAATCAGGTGGCCTCTCATGTTTTTAAAACCTCACTACCTCCCTTTGTAAGTCACTTTGTGAATCATTGCTTATAACTTCTTTGACATTGACTTTTTCAATCTCCCATGACTCATTCCCCTCACTGGTATCATATGTATCACACTCTATGGACTGAATAGTACCCACAAAGCAAGATGGATGATCATTCGCTAGGGAATTCCTAGACTCATGAATGCCAAATGATTTTATATGTCCCCCAAACTCCACAGTTAATGACCCAGCACTAACATTAATTTTTGTACTGGATGTTTTCAAAAACGGCTTCCCTAAAAGAACGGGAAAAACATGACTATTAGACTCCATGTCCAGTACATAAAAGTCAGTAGGAAACTGAAGTTTACCAACATGAACTAACACATCCTCTACTTTACCCTTGGGATAAGAGTTGGATCGGTCAGCTAATTGCACTATGACATTCGTTGCATGCAAAGGACCAAGGGCTAAAGACTTATATAGTGAAAATGGAATCACATTAATTGAAGCACCTAAGTCTAACATAGCTTTAGGAATACAAATGTCATTAATAGTGCAAGGGATGGTAAACATGCCTTGGTCATCATACTTGGGAGGAAGTGTATTATGAGAGATAGCAGAAACATGCTCGCTAGTTTTCTCTACTTTGGGTAATACAAGGGGGCTTACCTCACATTCACGTACGGCCTCGTATACACCTTTGTTGTTTTCATATCTTCTATCGGCTCACAAAGCATCTGGAAAAGGTGGAGGAAGCCTATGTTTTGGAAGTAAAGTGACTTCCTTGTTTCTGGTAACCATGTTTTCCCCCTTTTGCAGCTGTGTATCACCCCTTATCATGATAGCGCTCACATTCTTCTTTGGGTTTACTTCTGTTTGGGAGGGTAATTTCCCAAACTCACGAGCCTCTAGTCTGTTCAGTGCACTCGAAACCTGGCTCATTTGTGTTTCTAAATTATTTATACTTGAGCGGGTTTCCTCCTGCAAACTGTACCATATTCCCTTGCATGTTGGTCACATTCTTGGTTAAGGCATTGAGCATATCTTCAGTAGACATTGTAGAACTTTGCCTTATACCCGAATTCTGACCCTGATGTTGACCGTGAACCGGAGCTTGAGGTCTCATGAACTGTTGTTGCGGTTGATGATATTGTGTGGGCTGTTGGTTACCTTGATCATTACCATACCTCAACCTCAGATTATCTCTCCAACCAGGATTGTATGTGTTGGAATAAGGATCATACTTCCTTTGATTTCCTACACCTTGGAGACCAAGAGCATTGACTTCCTCGCTTGACCCCACTTGAAGTTGTGGGCAATAATCAGTGGGGTGATCTGAAGTACATATCCCACATGCCTTAACTTGTATGTCTCCCTTAACAATGAGCTCTCTTCTAGTGAGGTAAGAGGTTGAACCTGTTCTTCAAGTTTGGGATTTTGCGCATTTGAGCTACTCACATTCATCTTCTTGTGGGTGGATCGCCTACTAAAGTGTCTGGAGCCTTCAGAAAGCTCCTCTATCAAAACTCTGGCGTTCACTGGAGTCTTATTTATGATCGATCCAACACTAGCTGCATTAATCATCCGCACATCATCATCAGAAAGCCCGTTATAGAAGTATAAGATCAAATCTTCTTCATTATAGCCATGATACGGACATCTTGCACATAACCTCTTAAAACGCTCCCAATATTCATACAAAGGTTCATCATATCGCTGCTCTATGTTGCTGATCTCCTTCTTGAGTGTGGACGACTTTGAAGCGGGGAAATATTTATCAAGGAACCGCTTCTTCATTTCATACCAACTGGAGATACACCCCGGTGGGAGATAATAAAGCCAATCTTTAGCCGTATCCTTTAGAGAAAAAGGAAACGCCCTCATCTTAACCTGCTCTTCTGTGGCATTACTAGGTTTCATGCTTGAGCACACAACATGAAACTCAGATAAGAACTTGTTAGGGTCTTAACCACTTAGCCCATGAAAAGATGGTAACAGATGAATGAGCCCTGACTTGAGCTCAAATGTAGTACATTCCTCCAGTGTTAGGAAAGTGATACATAGTGGTTGCTGATCGAGATTAGGAGCGGTGAGCTCCCTCAGAGTACGAGTCTCAACTCGCGGTGGCATTTCTTCCTCAAAGTTCAAACCAAATGGAAGTTCTCGAAAATTTACTCGTAATTCTCTCCTTGACCTGAAAATATTCAATTCAAGTTCTGGATCGTACTGCAATTGATCTTGATTAGTGGTACGAGTATCAACCATGTACTAAAAAAAATAATACGAAATGTAAAGAACTATCTAAAATAAACACGTTTTAGTAATTGCCAAGTCCTCGGCAACGGCGCCAAAATTTGGTGAGACGCGGTCGCACGCGCTACCAAAGATAAAAGTATATTTTCCTTCTTTCCAATACAAGTGAATGTAAGTGGCAAGTAGGGTCGTATCCACATAGACTTGGGGACTAACTCGTGCTTATAATAGATCAAATGGGGGTTTTGTACTTAAAGAAATGAATAACTAAATAACTAAGAACAATAAAGAAGTAAGGTAATCAATAAGAGAAGAATCTTGAGTTCGGTTAATTGCCACTTCGATTCATACTATTGATCATCGGTTTCTCAAATATGTAACTTTACTCTTAATTAATCGAAGTTGGAAATCAAATTCATTTCCCGCAAAAGAACCGTTAAACAATCATAATCAGATGATCATAAAACTTGAACTAAAGATTAACCTAATCTATTCAGAGATTAAATTCAAATCGATTGAACGTCAACATACTAGGAATCAATGAGCCATTCAACAAATTGCTAGCACAAAATATTCAAATTAGAAATTATGATTTCCCTAGTGATTAATCACGAATAATCAGATTCATTAATCAAACCCTAGGTTGCTACTCATGAAAGAAGAACAGATGAAACGACATCAATTCTAAATCCTAGCAAAAGATAGATTGAATGTAAAAACTAGTAGTACTCCCAGCCATACACACAATAATCATAAATTAAAATCAAGAAATCACAATTATAATTAAGAAATAGTTAACAAAGAGAAACCTCACAATAATAGAACGAAGCTTGATTAACCGTTCTCAAGACTAGATTTAGGCCACGATCGGCATAACATCCATCAAAGAAATCTTCAAAGTAATGATCTCAAAACTCAAAAGGAAAAATAGGGATTAGGGTTCTTCCTCTCTATTCTCTCTAATTAGGTTTGAGATTGCATAACATCCAACAAAACAATGTTTTTCTAATAAATATAAAACCTACGAAAAGTCAAAAATTACCGAAGAATCCTATCAGGCCCGAAGTGCGCGGGTCGGGCATTCCTGGTGCGCGGGTCGGGCAAGTGTTGCTGTGCACGACCTCAGTAATGCTCGATATACGCAGCTCGTGCGTATATGGCGCGTGACTCGGGCACTCGCCACTGCTTGAGTTTTGGTCTTCAACTAACGCCCGAGGTGGGCTCTTCAACGCCCAGGGTGGGCAAACATTGTTGTGGCAAACTAAGAGGATGAACTTGGATGCATCAACTATATAACTCTTGACTTCAACGAACTTTGTGAGCTTTTTATGTTGAATGGATCGCAAACATGGGACGGAAATCCACCTGTAAATGATCATAAACATATATAACCACACAATTGTCCTTAACTCTCCTCTAATATATCAAATCCATCATAACTCCCTCTTCTCCACACTAAGGTTTAGATGAGTAGAACTCTCCCTCTTAAGACTTAAACCTTAGTAAAATGGACTTCTCAACGCTCTATAATCGCACATAACTTGGTCACATCAGCTACTCTCAAGGGAGTAGCTTAGAAGTGGTTTAACAATCTTCCTCCCAGCTCAGGTAACAATTTTACTGAACTTAGTTATTTATTTATCAGTCACTTTGTAGCAAATCGACAAGAATAAAATACAAGCATGCATTTGGGCAAGGTCATTCAAGGACCAAAAGAAGCACTTCAAAGTTTTTGGTAAAAGATTCAATCTAGAAGCCCTGCAGATTCAAGACCTTAATGCTGGAGTGGCCTTTAACGCCTTTATTAGAGGGCTACAGCCATGAAGTTTCAAGAAGAAAATCAGAACTCTTACGAAGCCCCGAAGGAGGTCAAGCATTCATACATGCTACTTAAGTTTGTGCTTGAAGCTAAGCACCCCGAGTCCAAGAAGCCTCGAAGAGGTAGTTCGGGTAAAAAGAACAACCCTAAGAAGGCTGAGACTTGGGCAATAACCTCCACAACTACTTCGTCCTCACGAGGAAAGAGAAAAGAATCTGAGTCTTCAGCTGATCCCATAGAATTTAGTAAAGATCAATACTCCATTCTTATGGAATAAAGGATCAATATGAGCTTAAGGCTCCAGCTGAGATGAAGACTCCTTACAGAAACCGAGACAAAAGCAAGTATTGTCATTTCCACAAGGATTGTGGTCATGAGACTAATGAATGTAAACACCTTAAGAGGGCCTTGGAGGATTTAGCTCGTCGATGGAAGATGAACTCGTAGTTTCCCCAAGGGGGAAGAAACTTTTAGAAGAAGGAAAGTGAAAGCACTGATGAAGATGTTGTCTTAGTCATCTCTGGTGGGTTTGCAGCTGGAGGATCAACCAATCGGGGGCACAAAAACTATCTCTAAGAGCTCGGCCAAATTTTGTTAACTGATCAGATAAAGGCCGAGCCCTTCCCAAAGGTAGTAGTCAGTGAGCAAGCCCGGGGGAAGTTGAAGACCCCTCATGACGATCCTCTAGTTGTGGAGATGAAGATCGCAAACCTAAGAGTAAGAAGAATTTTGATTGACACCGGAAGTTCGACGGACATCATCATTGCAGATTGATTGTCCTGGTTAAAGTTTGACGAGAAGAACTTGGTCCCTGTCCACTACCCTATCATTGGGCTTGGGGGAGGAGTTATCCATCCTATAGGGACGGTTACTTTGTCGGTCCGAGTAGGAGATTAGGATGTCTCCCGGACTTTGTTCATCAAGTTTCTGGTCGTCCGAGACTTGACAACCTACAATGTCATTCTTGGACGACCAACTCTGAATCATGTTATAAAGCAGTAATAGTTACTCATCTTATGCTCATGAAGTTTGAATGTGATTTGGGGCAGATTGGAACTCTTTACGGAGATCAACAGGCGGCCAGAGAATGTTATCTAACAACTCTGAAGCCATTGTCCTAGAAGGTTGAAGAGCATAATCAGACGAGGGTGGCTGGCGAAGGGAAAACGGCCGAAATCATAATGACCCAAGCAGCCTCATTGAGAAAGACCATTGAAAATTCTCAGACGCATGTTGCTCCCTCAAGGAGAACGTCCGAGACCCTTCCCAGCATGAAAAGAAAGTATGTACCCGTTACGGAAGAGTCTCACTCGTCTTAAGAAGTTATGGCCATCATGGGTGTGGCACTTGAGTGTCCAGAGCCTGTTGAAGCCCCAGAGGATATAAGTTTAGATGATGCTCGTCCAGAAAGAACCCTGAAGATTGGATCTTCTCTTATCCGTGAGTTGCGGGGAATTTTGATAGATTTACTCAAAGAATTTCAAGATGTGTTTGCCTATAGTGTTGAAGAGAAACCTATTATCCATAATGGATAGCCAACGTGGTCATGGTGCCAAAGCCCAATGGCACATGGAGAATGTGTGTGAACTACACTGATCTCAACAAGGTCTGTCCCAAGGATATTTTCCTTTGCCTAAGTTGGATCGGCTAGTTGATTCCACGGCTGGTCATGCTTTGTTAAGCTTCATGGACGCCTACTCCGGTTTTCATCAAATTCCCATGTGGCCAGAGGACCAGGACAAGACGTCCTTCATAACAGAAAAAGGATTGCATGGCTGGCTGATGATGCCTTTTGGACTCAGAAATGCGCCGGCCACCTTGCAAAGATTGATAAATACAGTTTTCCAGCCACAATTGGGTAGGAACATGGAAGCCTACATATATGATATGATAGTAAAGAGCCAGCAAGAAAAAGACCATGTTAGTGATCTGCGAGAGACCTTTGAAACTCCCAGGAAGTATAAGCTAAAGCTGAATCCCAAAAAGTGTGTTTTCAGAGTCCTGGCCGGGATGTTCTTGGGGTTTCTTGTAGATCAGTGGGGAATAGAAGTCAATCCTGAAAAAATTCAAGCCATATTGGATATGAAATCACCGGCTAAGATTAAGGAAGTGCAGCATCTGACTGGCTGCCTGGCGGCTCTTAGCCGTTTCCTTTCTAAGTCGGGTGATAAGTGTCATCACTTTTTTGCTACAATCAAGAAGAAAGCCAAGTTTGAGTGTACTGCTGAAGCAGAGCAAGCGCTTCAGCATGTCAAAGATCATCTTCTTCAGTTACCTAGGTTGGTCAGTCCAGCCGAGGGGGAGAAATTGTTTATATACTTAGCCATATCTCCACAGGTTGTATGTGTTGTCCTGCTGGCCGAGAAAGAAGCAGCGCAAATACCAATATATTTGTGAGTCATGTGCTCAAAGACGCAGAATGTAGATACACCTCAGTGGAGAGGTTTGGATTGGCATTGGTCATGGCCAGCCGGAAATTAATGAAGGCCTTATTTCTTGGCCCATAATATACTAGTCTATACTGACCAACCATTGAAACAAGTTTTGCAACAAATGGAGGCTGCTGGACGAATGCTATAGTGGGCCGTCGAGTTGAACATGTTTGACATTAGGGCTGTTCAAAAATCGGGTCAGACCGGTAAAATGGACCGGACCGGACCGGTTCGTGGCCGGTCCGGTGTTCGGTTCCAAAAAAAAAATTATCCGGGTTCCGGTCCGGTCTAAACCCGGGAAAACCCGGACATGGACCGGACCGGATAATCAGCCTTTTATGTTTTATACTTTTATCTAAAGAAAAAAAAACCTTGTAGTGATTTTAAAATTTAGACCCTAAAGACCTAAACCTTAAATACCTATTGCTACTCGTAAGTCGTAACTCGCCTACTCCAGTCTACAGTTCTTAGTCTCTTGCCTCCAATCTCCTTAATTTCACAGTAGGCAAAATAAAAAAAATCATTACTTTTATTTGTGAGAAACTGATTGGAGTTTGCGAATTTTGGACTTTTGGTTGTATCTCACATAAAGTTGCCATCTTGTCAACACTCAAAGATCAAAGTAAGTCAATTCTTATGACCTTTAAGATTTTCTATTCGTACATATGTAACTTTGCAGTATAATAATAGTTTCTTTTGGTATGTACTTTTTACGATTTAATACTGTATCTTTTTCACTAGTGTCATGCATGTAGTGTTATTTTACAATATAATAATCTGATATGCATCGTAATTCGTACATATGTAACTTGGGTTCTGGCTTCTGTACATTGTCACTGTCATCAGTCCAAGTAGTAGGTGAAAGTGGCTGATTAGGAACGCATATAATTTCGTATATGACAAAATCTGCAAATTAAAACTAATGATCCTAGTGACTAGCGTGATTGCGTGAAAGTATAAAATTTGCAGTATAATTTTCTATTGGTTTTAGGAACGCATATAATAGCTTACTCCCTCTGCTTTTTTTTATTTGCTACATTTGATTTCTTGGGAATGAAGCCACTACTTTGACCGATTATTTTGATTATTTTATAAGTAAAAATATAGTCATGTGTGATCTTGTTAGATTCGTCTCGACGTGTAGATTCATAATATCAAATTTTTATAATTTTTACTTAAGCGAAATAAGAGATATTAAGAGTTAAATAATGCTTTGAAAACCGTGCAAGTCAAATGTAGCAAATAAAAAAAAGCAGAGGGAGTATGAATCTATGAATTGTGATGACATACATGATACATATAAGTTATAACATATACTACTAGGCTACTATATTATAAAGTAGGCATATAAAGTATAGTATCTACTATATTATATTGTTATAATATATTAATAGGATCTGACTACTAGCCTAGGCTACTATTTACTAAAGTACTAAGTAATCACATGAATATATGATGATATAGATAAATACAAGCAATATAAACTACTATATTATATTTCTATATACTATTAAAGTCTAAGATATTAGTATATTGTTGATGTTTGAGTGCATTGTTATGTTGATTGATGATATAAGCCTTACTAGGAAGTATAACTCATATAAATAATTTATATAAAGTCCTATTTGATAGAAGATATTAGATTAATAACTATTATAAAGTCCTATTTGATAGAAGATATTAGATTAATAACACTAGTGGAAAAAACGTTAAATGGCACAAGAAAACTGATATGGTTCCTAAAACCGCATCGGTTAATATATACTGATGCGGTTTTGGTCATGGCCCGCATCAGTAGCTGATCCAGCCCAAAAAAGCGCTCCTCTTAATAGGGCCCAAAGGAGGGATATATGCACAGACCCATACCACGCTCTCTACTCCTCCCTCAAAAACATCAAACCCTAAGCTCCCTCCTTTCTCTCTCTGTCCTCTCTACTCCTCCCTCATACCACGCTAATCAGATCTCCGACGCGATGTCTGCTACCCTCACCACCGCCAACAACAATTGCCAGCTGATGAGATCTCCGACGCGGTTTCAATTTGGTTTTTGTATCTCGCTTTATTGTTGAAATTTTTGTAACTTTTGAGGTTTTTAGGTCTCTAATTAAATTGGGTATTTCGTATTTTCACCAGGATGAATAAATTGCTTGATGAAGAGGTTGAATGGAATTGCTCCGCTGCTTCGATGCATTCTCGATTTCACTATCGTACAATTTTCTCTCTCTTCTTCTCTAATTTTTGATTTCTAAGTTTTTGTAGTGTGAGAATCGAATTATAGGGTTTATGTTTCGTGTTTGAGTAAACATGAACTGATTAATCTGTTGATTTCTTTGTTGGAGGTATTTTTTTATCTTAATTTCTTAGAGTTTATACTGATATTACTAGTACTTCGAATTTGAAGAATGTTCAGTTTTGCAATGTTTTGATTTTTTTGAATTTATGGAATTAGGGTACTTGAATTGATTTTAATGATATGATAGTATGTCCTTAGAACTATGACTGTGATTATGTCATTTTGTGACTGCTATTCAACTAATGTCGTGATTTTGCTATTCAACTAATGTCGTGATTTTGTGATTCAACTAATGTCGTGATTTTGTTGTTGTATTGCCCTAGAATTCCAATTTAGGATGGTTTTGGTTTGTTGCTGGTGTTTGTCGACACTATGAGGACTTTTTTTCTTCTTCTTAAAAGCTGAATTTGTTAGTTATATGTTTTATGAGGGGTTATTGACGATAGATTTTAGGGTTTCTAGAGTGTGATTTTCACTTGGATTTGGTTCTTTGATTTACGAAATTATTATTTCTGTTGCATATTTCTATTGGTATGGCGTTCATTGCCAACATTCTTCTTTGTATTTTGAGTGGCCCAAATTAATGCTTTGTTGGGGGGTCTTTATCTCATTTCACTTAGGGTGATGTAGGAAGGCATCATTTTTGAAACCATTTCATGATTGAGGTTTCCATCATGAAAAGTATAACTGGTGTGACAAGAAGTACTTACTAGTTATTTCACCTTTGCAGCAAAAGATCAGGGTTGTTATTGAGTGAATTCTGGAGTCTGGAATTTATTCTAGGGATAGTGGAAGGTGGATACCATAAAGTCAAAACGGAGAAACTCAATTGTGAAACGTAGATTCTTATCATTTTAGGAACTAGAGAAGAAAGCATTGGCAAATATTAGTGGTGTACTGGTGTTGGATCTGAGATGCAAGCTAAAAGGGACTTCTATGGTTATTGATATCTTATTTCTAAGTCAGGCTCATACATGCTACCTGGAAGTATGATGTCAGAAGTATACATTTAAATTTTTTAGAGGTGTCCACCCTCTCTTCTTCTCTCCTAATCCTAGGGTGATCTTTTGTTTATTGTTCTTTTCAGTGTGGATACCCAATTGTCCCAACATGGCAATTGGCTAAATAGGAAAATCATTTTTTTAGAGCAGCAGGACCTTGGTGCTCCTGTAAGTTTTTTTTGGTTATATGACCAAGCATCAACACTGTCCTTCAAATTTGCTGAAAGTTTCACTTATATGGCGAACATATTAAGAAGCTACTCTAGCTACGAAATCAGGAGTTTTGAAACGACGCTCTTCACATGAACTGGTTGAGTTGGTGCACTTGGAGCTGAAGCGTCTTTTTACCATATAAGCAAACTTAATCTAAGTGATTGGTGCCATTTCGTATCCGTGTTTGCCTGTTTGGTTGGATTTTTAAAACTACTTTTCATATCAAACAACAAAAAAGGGTTGACCAAAGGACTCGTGGTTTACTTTTTTTGAAAAGAAAAAATGTTATTGGAACAATTCTTGCATCCTTTGATTTTTTTCCCTCTTAGTGAACATCGTATTGCTTCTCTTCCTGTGTTTGAATTGGTCTTTAGCTAACTGTTGCAGTCATCTCTCTTTGGATTGGATTATTTTTCACTCGTTTACCTTTCTCAGGTAGTGTAATTGTTAGATCTCTCTTATCACTGCTGGCATCTGGGTTTTTACTATAGAGATCATTTGCCCATTTGAAATGGAGCTCAGATTGCTTACATTTATTTCATGCTTTGCCTTGCAGGAAACATGGAAACTGCAGATTCCTCATCACCTCCACAGGAAAAAAAATTCAGATATTAAACCTTCTACGCCTGATCCTGCTCCAGGCACCGGTTCTGCAGATCTCTCATCATCAGTATTAGCATCTGCCTCTGGTATGAACTCTGATGGCAAAAACCTGAAAACACCTCAGGTTTCAGGGACAAAAGAATCACAGACTAGAAGTGGTGCAAGGTCAACCTTTGCACGTTTAACAAGTGGGCTTGGATTGCGTTTATCTGCATCAACTACAGTAGCTGACAGAGACGATGCAATAGATACATCAGCTGGTCCAACTGGTGTTTTTTATTCATTAACAAAATGGTTAGTTGACTCATCTCGTAGTGCAGTAAAGGCTGTGCAGGTTAAAGCGTGTCATATGTATCTAATTATAGTATGTCATTCTTTTCAATGTATATAGTTATAGTTGAGTATGATATTAAAATTATAGTAAATATTCTTATGTATCTAATTATTTATACTTATGCTTCAATTCAGCATAATATGCTAAATAAAATGATTATTGATATATATTATTGATTTTGTATTGATTAATAATGAAAAAATGCAAAAAAAAAAAAAAAAAAAAAAAATTTGGTTTTTGGGGTGGTTAACCGCTGCGGTTTTGACCCAAAACCGCAGCAGTTGATCATTTACCGCTGCGGTTTTGGGTCAAAACCGCAGCAGTTAATAAATTAACCGCTGCGGTTTTGGGTCAAAACCGCAGCAGTTAATAGATTAACCGCTGCGGTTTTGGGTCAAAACCGCAGCGGTAAATGATTAACTGATGCGGTCCGGAACCGCAGCAGCTAAACTTTGGCTACCGCTGCGTGTCCAACCGTTGCGGCCCAAAACCGCAGCGGTAAGCCCGATTTTGACCGCAGCGGTTGAACTTTTTTCCACTAGTGTAACTAATAGTCAGCTACTATATTATAGGGAGTACTTTGTTGTCACTTGTCATGATTAATTTCTTGCATTGTTTATGTAAACATAAAGTACTTGTACCCTTTTTTTATTCTTTGTTTGTAGATGTCAAGTACAAGAAAGAGGAATAAAAGGCTTTTACCGGAACAGGAAGATCAATCACCAAAATTACATGCACCTTCTACTGAAGAAGATGATCCTGACTATATTGACAAGGAAGAGCAAGAGAAAATCATTAAAACATTGCTACCACCCAGAAGTCAATTGGAAGGAAGACATTATGTCCCAAAAGCAAAAGGAAGAAGAGCAGAGTACTGGGAACATTTTTGGGAGTATATGGAAAATGGTAAGCGTAGAGCAGAGTGTATGTATTGTGAGAAATCATTAGATTAAATGTCCAGCTAATCCTAAAAATAAGTGTAGTGGGAAACAAACTGAGATAGCTTTTGAACATGATGATACCGGTGAAGGAGAAGGTAAAATGAAAAATTGGGTTTTAAGCCTTAACGAGGTTAGGGATGCTATAACTTACATGATTATTGTTGATGAATTACCTTTTCGGCATGTTGAAAATGTTGGTTTTAGGCATCTTATGGCTAAAGCTTGTCCTAGGTTTCATATACCATCACGTATCACTGTTGCACGTGATTGCTTGAAGCTTTATGTGAAGGAAAGGACAAGATTCAAAGAATTGCTACAAAAGAGTTGTCAAAGAATTTCTGTCACCACTGATACATGGACAGTATTCAAAGAAACAATTACATGTGTCTTACTGGTCATTTTATTGATAATGAGTGGAAGTTGCATAAGATGATCTTGAATTTATGTCCTATATTCAGCCACAAGGGTAAAGCCATTGCTAATGATTTGGAAGAATGTTTGATTTCTTGGGGTTTAGATAACAAATTATTTACTGTGACTGTTGATAATGCTAGTTCTAATGATGTTGCATGTTCGGAATTGAAAAAAATGGTGCAAAAGAAGATGTCTTGTATTGGTAATGGTGATTATTTGCATATGAGATGTGTTGCACATATTATTAACCTTATGGTGTGGGATGGGTTGAAAAAAAACAAAAAATCTATTGATAAGGTTAGGTATGCTGTGAAATTTGTTAAGAGCTCTCCTTCTAGATTGCAACTGTTTAAAAACATTTCTTCATTACTTGTGCAAAGTGCATCATCATTGTCATTAGATGTTCCCACTAGATGGAACTCTACATATGAGATGTTGGAAAAAGCATTGAAATTTCGTGATATATTTTGGAGGATGGATATTCCAACCAATCCTCAACCAGGTGTTGATTCAACTGTTGAACCTCAAGAAGATTTAGATGACATTTTTGGAGGTGATATACGAGAAGATGAACTGAGAAATTCGGGAGCTCCCCCTGAGGGTGATTGGAAAGTGATTGAAGGGTTAGTAGATTTCCTGAGAGAGTTTAAAGTATTAACAGATGCAGTTTCTGGTTCATTATATGTAACTAGTAATAGCACTTTCTTTCACATTGCTCGTGCTTTAGATCAACTGAATGGGTGGATGGTGAGTGATGATAGAGATTGTAGACTTATGGCGGAGACAATGAAACAAAAGTTTGATAAATATTGGGGGGATATTGAGAAGATGAATGTGTTGATATATATGGGACCGATTCTTGATCCAAAGGTGAAATTCGTTGGTTTGAAACTAGCTTTTAGTCGCATGTATGGATCCCCTAAAGATGAAGAATTAAGTCAAAAAGTATATCAGGAAGCAATTGCTTTATTTGATGACTATCGAAAGATGTATACTCCTTTCACTCCACATGCTGATGGCTCATCGACTAGTACGAGAAGTAGCTCTGCAAAATCTACTTCTTTTGACTTCAAGAAAGATATTGAAAATCAAGTGAAGAGTTTAACATCATACGGTAGTTATTCCATATTAGAATTTGATAGATACTTAAGTGAACAAATAGGTGAACATGAGCATCAGATGGACATATTGACATGGTGGAAGATGAATGCTCACCAATATCCAATATTGGCATACTTAGCTCGTGATGTTCTAGCAATGCCAATATCCACAGTTGCATCTGAGTCAGCATTTAGTGCAGGGGGTCGTCATCTCGACCCATTTAGAAGCTCTTTGATTTCTAAGGTAAGATCTTTATCCTCTATCTTTTTCTTTTTTCTTTTTAGTTTTATCGATTAGATTATATTTAATTCTTCATGTTGATTATTTTATGTGTAATTAATAAAAGATGGTGCAAGCTCTTATCTGTTCTCAAGATTGGCTTCGTCCCCGAAAGGAAAAGGAGGGGAGGCTTAATGTAGAAGAAAAGTTAGAGGAGATGGAACAAATTGAGAAAGGTATATCTATCATCTTTTTACAATTATAATATATTTGAATCTTTTCTTTATCCTATATAATTATATAAAAATATAATATTTCTCTCTTCTCTCTTGAATGACTTGAAAATTTGTAGATTCGGAGAATTCTACTTTAGATGGTGGTGAATCAGACATGATTTTTAATTGATGCAAAGATAGTGGTAAATGGTAATTATATATAATCCCCTAGTAATGATTGTATTTTTCCCCTAATGTTAAATCAATTACTTCATTTGATTTTTTTTTTTTTTTTGCAGATTACTATTGCCTATTGGGGGTGAAGACTTGGAAAGCAAATCCATTTTTCAACAGCCTTAATATTTTTAATATTTTCTAAGAACTATTGTTTGATTTAATTTGCATAATGTGACATGCAAAACTTAATAGTAGTTTTTTAATATTTTGTAGATTTTCTAACAACTATAGTCCATGTCTTCATAAATTCATGATAGTTAGTATTTATAAACTTCTACCTTAGACTTGATTACTGCTTATGATTTACATTGGCTTTGTGATAGATGCGTTTCACATTCTAACTTTAATTATCCATTTAGCCTAATAACAAGTCCCAACTAAAATGCGAATAATTTTTCTTATATTGCAAAATCGGTCCGGTCCGGTCTTCGGTTTCGTATTTTTCAAATATCGGTCCGGTCCGGTCCGGTGTTTAGCCCTATTTGACATAACCTTTGAGCCAAGGAAGGAAATCAATGGCCAGACCATAGCAGATTTTATAGTTGAGCTTACTCGGCCAACTATAGATCCAATAGCTGATCCAGCGGAAGGCAGAAAGCATTGGACCCTCATGGTAGATGGATCATCAACCGCTAATGGATTTGGGGCAGGAATCATTTATGAATCCCCAGAGGGAGATAAGTTCGAATATGCGTTAAGGTTCCAGTTCCAAGCGTCCAACAATAAAGTTGAGTATGAAGCCCTGCTGGCTGGAATCAAGATGTGTAGAGCAGCTGGGGCTTTAGAGATTGAGGCCAAATCGGACTCTCTCTTAGTCAGCCATGTAAATGGAGATTATAAATGCAAGGAAGCATCAATGAGCAAATATATGCGTCTGATCAAAGATGAGATTGAGCCTTTAAAGCGCTTTGTTCTGGAACAAGTATCAAGATCAGAAAATCATCAGGTTGATGTTCTCTCAAAGCTAGCTAGCTCAGATGATTGTGATGTACCAAGGACAGTGTTTTGGGAAGTCAAGCCAAAGAAAAGTATTGATCAAGAACAAGTCTTGTTTCTTAGCCGAGGAACAGTATGGATGAAGCCTATCATAAACTTCAAGAAAACAGGCCAATTACCCTCAAACCCTGTGGAGGCTAAGTACGTCAAGGCCAGGGACAAGTGGTTTGAGCTATGGGATGAAACCCTGTATAAGAAGTCATTCAATTGTCCTCTCCTAATGTATATTACTAGGGATGATGGACTGGAAGTGTTGAAGGAACTCTATGAAGGAGCATGTGCATCTCATATTGGGGGAAGAGCCCTAGGTGAGAAGGCCTTGAGAACAGGGTACCATTGGCTTACCTTAAAAGAAGATGCTCTTGCTTATGCTAAGAAATGTGATAGTTGTCAGAAGCATGGAAACTTGCACCAGAAGCCGTCCAATTATCTAACTCCCATTTTGTTCGCACTTCCTTTTGTCAAATGGGGCATGAACATTTTGGGACCTTTTCCTATAGCCGCTAGACAAAAGAAGTTTATGATTGTGGCTGGGGATTACTTTACCAAGTGGGTAGAAGTAGAAGCAGTGCGAGGCATAACTACAAATGATGTCAAGAGTTTTATTTAGAAGAACATCATAACCCCGTTCGGCATGCTGCAGTCAATCGTCTTCGACAATGGTCCACAGTTTGAAACCCCAAAGCTGAAAGATTGGCTGTCAGAAAAAGAGATCAAGGCTCATTTTGCTGCAGTAGCCCACCCACAAGCCAATGGGCAAGTAGAGTCTTTCAACAAGATCTTGTCAAACGGCATAAAAAGGAAGCTGGAAAATGCCAAGGGGCTATGGGTTGAAGAACTACAGCTGGTATTATGGTCAATCAGAACCGCGGCTAAGAACTCTACACATGTTAGTCTATGGAACTGAGGTTGTCTTGTCCATTAAGATTGAAGAGCCCACCCTAAGAGTCATGTTGTACACAGAAGAGGCCTACAGGGCCGCCTTGCGCACTGCCTTGGATCAGTTACCAGAGGTAAGGGGCATCGCACTGTTAAGAATGCAATCATACAAGCTTCGAAGGGCTCGGGACATTAATAAGAGAGTCGCTAGACGGCCACTGAAAGTAGGGGATTTGGTTCTCATGAAGATGGAAGATGTAGGACGAGCTAAAGAACTAGGTATAAGCTGACGGCAAACTGGGAAGGTCCTTATCTGGTTCTTGAAGAAGTAAGAAGTGTAATATTTTATCTCCAAGATATTGATGGGCGACCAATACATCGCACTTGGAATTCAGACACTCTGAATAAGTACCACGTCTGATCCAAATCATTATCCAACAATGCTAGTAGTCTGTAATCAGAAAAAGTGTCATGGCACAAAAAGAAAATTAGGAATGTATACATGTACCTTGGTAGTTTGCCACGCAAAATTCACATAATACAATTTCTACTTTCTCCCTATACTTATGGTTGTTTCTCTATTTTACTTAAGTCATTCACTTTGGGGTATTTTTAACCACTAGTTAACCCAGTGGTCTTAAAGTGACATTAACTTAGATAAGAATTGAAGAAACAAATGACGTCCAAAAAAGAATTAAACTAAAAGAATGAATCACCTCAGCAAGCAATAATCATTCTTCTGACGCACATTGCTTCCTAAAGGAGGCCGGCCAAAGAGTAATAAACCATATGGAAGGTGGATTACATACATGGTCAGCCAAATTGTAATAGACCCTAGTAAGGGAAACATTATTGCCTCCAAAAGGAAGCCGGCCTGAAATAAGTACGCCTTAGTAAAGGTGTCTTACTTTCAAACGCAAGGGCGGCCAAGTAGTAATAACCCTAGTAAGGGGACCATTACTACAAGACGAACACTACCTTCTAAAGGTAGACGGCCAGGAAATAATAAGTGATGGGACCAAGTTATGTGCGATTATAGAGTGTTGAGAAGTCCATTTTACTAAGGTTTAAGGTTTAAGAAGGAGAGTTTTACTCATCTATACCTTAGTGTGGAGAAGAGGGAGTTATGATGAATTGACAATATTAGAGGAGATTTAAGGATATTATGTGGTTCCATATGCTTTTGATCATTTACAGGTGGATTAAGCTCACAAAGTTCCTTGAAGTCTAGATTTGATGGTTGTCATCCAAGTTCACCTCTTTATAGCTCTACGGCATTGTGTACCCACCATGGACGTTGAAGAGCCCACCTCGCGCGTTTGTGGAGAAGGTTGGATGCTGGGCAGTAGCGAGTACCCGAGCTGGGCACCACACACGCACGGCCCGCACTATCGAGCAGTAAGAATCATGCGCAGCAGCCAATGCCCAAGCCGCGCACCATAATCGCACGACTCGCGCATATCTAGCTGAAGCACCTGCTGGACAGCATCGAGTGCCCGACCCGCGCGCTAGGACTGCCCGACTCGCGCGCTGCGAGCGAAGGAATGAAGCTTGGCAGCAAGACATGCCCGACTCGCGCGCTAGACCTGCGCGACTCGCGCGATGCGAGCGAGGAGTGTTGTGAGGCAATAGCGTAAGCCCGACTCGCGCGCAGGACATGCCCGACTCGCGCACTTCGACGCGGCTGCGACTCTTCGGCAATTTTCAGCTTTCCTTAGGTTGTATTAAAGAGAAAAAAACGTTTTGTTTTGCACATCTTGGAAATTTCTAAACTAAATTAGAGAGAGGAGAGAGAGAAGAACCCTAATCCCTTTTTCTCCCTTTTTGAGTTTCTAATGAGTTTAAAGATTTCTTCGATGGATGCTATGTCGATTGTAGCCAAAATCTAGTCTTGAGAACGGTTAATCAAGCTTCGGTCTACTATTGTGAGGTTTCTCTTTGTTAACTTGTTCTTATTTATAATTGTGATTTCTTGATTTAAATCTATGATTGTGGTATGTATTGCTAGGAGTACTACTAGTTTATACATTCGATTTATCATTTGCTAGGATTTAGAATTGATGCCGATTCATCTGTTCTTCTTTCATGAGTAGCAATCTAGGGTTTGATTAATGAATCTGATTATTCTTGATTAATCACTAGAGAAATCACAAGTTCCAATTTGAATATGTTGTGCTAGCAATTTGTTAATTGGCTCATTGTTTCCTAGTTCGTTGAAGTTCTTTTGATTTGAATTTAATCTCTGATTAGATTAGATTAATCATTAGTTCAAGTTTTATGATCATCTGATTGTGATTGTTTAACGGTACTTTTGAGGGAAAGGAATTTGATTTCCAACTTTAAGTAATTAAGAGTAAAGTTACATGTTTGAGAAACCAATGATCAATAGTATGAATCGAAGTGGCCATTAACCGAACTCATGATTCTTCACTTCTTTATTATACTTTAGTTTTTTCGTATTTAGTTATTCATTCAATTAATCACAAAACTACGCAAAACCCCCATTTGATCTATTATAAGCACGAGTTAGTCCCCAAGTCTCTGTGGTTTCGACCCTACTTGCCACTTACATTTATTTGTATTGGAAAGAAGGAAAATAAACTTTTATCTTTGGTAGCGCGTACGACCGCGTCCCACCAAATTTTGGCGCCGTTGCCGGGGACTTAGCAATTACTAAAACGTGTTTATTGTAGATTGTGTTTTGGAATTTCACTTTTTGATTAGTATATGGTTGGCACCCGTGCTACTAACCAAGATTGTGTGGATTACGATCCCGAGTTAGAATTGAATCTTTTCAGGTTGCGAAGGGAATTGAGAAGAAATTTTCAAGAACTTCCATTTTTATTGAATTTAGAAGAAGAAATGCCACCTAGGGTGGAGACTCGTACTCTGAGGGAGCTCACCGCTCCTAATCTTGATCAGCAACCATTATGCATCACTTTCCCAACACAGGAGGCAGGTACCACTTTCGAGCTCAAGTCAGGGCTCATTCATCTATTACCATGTTTTCATGGGCTCAGTGGTGAAGACCCTAACAAGTTCCTATCCGAGTTCCATGTTGTGTGCTCAAGCATGAAACCGAGTAATGCCACGGAAGAGCAAGTTAAGATGAGGGCGTTTCCTTTTTCTCTTAAGGATACGGCCAAAGATTGGCTATATTATCTTCCACCGGGGTGTATCTCTAGTTGGTCTGAGATGAAAAAGCGGTTCCTTGATAAATATTTTCCCGCTTCAAAGTCATCCACACTCAAGAAAGAGATCAGCAACATAGAGCAACGATATGATGAACCTTTGTAAGAATATTGGGAGCGTTTTAAGAGGCTATGTGCAAGCTGTCCGTATCATGGATATAGTGAGGAAGATTTGATCTTATACTTCTACAATGGACTTTCTGATGATGATGTGCGGATGATTAATGCAGCTAGTGGTGGATCGATCATAAATAAGACTCCAATAACGCTAGAGCTTTGATAGAGGAGCTTTACGAAGGCTCCGGACATTTTAGTAGGCGATCCACCCACGAGAAGGTGAATGTGGGTAGCTCAAACACGCAAAATCCCAAACTTGAAGAACAGGTTCAAGCTCTTACCTCACTAGTAAGAGAGCTCATTGTTAAGGGACACACACAACAAGTTAAGGCGTGTGGGATATGTGCTTCAGATCACCCCACTGATTATTGCCCACAACTTCAAGAGGGGTCTAGTGCGGAAGTCAACGCTCTTGGTTTTCAAGGCTCCGGAATCAAAGGAGATATGATCCTTATTCCAATACATACAATCCCGGTTGGAGAGATAATCCGAGGTTGAGGTATGGGAATGAGCAAGGTAACCAACAACCCACACAATATCATCAACAAGAATAATGGTTCATGAGACCCCAAGCTCCGGTTCGGGGTCATCATCGTGGTCGAATTCGATATGAGGCAAAGTTCTACAATGTCTACCAAGATATGATCAATGCCTTAACCAAGAATGTGACCACCATGCAAGGGAATATGGTACGCTTCAAGAGGAAACCCGCTCTAGTATAAGGAATTTGGAAACACAGATGAGCCAGGTTTCGAGTGCAGTGAGCAGGCTAGAGGCTCGTGAATTGGGAAAGTTACCCTCCCAAATAGAAGTAAACCCAAAGAAGAATGTGAGTTCTATCATGATAAGGGGTGATACACAATGACACAGGGGAGAGAGCATGGTTACAAGAAAGAAGGAAGTTACTTTACTTCCAAAGCATCGACCTCCCCCACCTTTTCCAGAAGCTTTGCGGGCCGATAGAAGGTATGAGAGCAACAAAGGTATATATGAGGCCGTACGCGAATGTGAGGTAAGTTCTCCTGTTTTACCCAACATAGAGAAAACTAGAGAGCATGTTTCTGCTATTTCTCATAATGCACTTCCTCCCAAATATGATGACCCAGTCATGTTTACCATCCCTTGCACTATTAATGACATTGGTATTCCTAAAGCTATGTTAGACTTAGGTGCTTCAATTAATGTGATTCCATTTTCGCTATATAAGTCTTTAGCGCTTGGTCCTTTGCATGCAACAAACGTCATAAGGCAATTAGGCGACGGATCCCACTCTTATCCCAAGGGTAAAGTCGAGGATGTGTTAGTTCATGTTGGTAAACTTCGGTTCCTACTGACTTTTACGTCTTGGACATGGAGTCGATTGTCATGTTTCTCCTGTTCTTCTAGGGAGACCGTTTTTGAAAACATCCAGTACAAAAATTGATGTTGGTGCGGGGTCATTAACTATGGAGTTTGGGGGACATATAGAAGCATTTGGTATTCATGAGTCTAAAAATTCCCTAGCGACTGAACATCCCTCATGCTTTGTGGGTACTATTCAGTCCATAGTGTGTGATACATATGATACCAAAGGAGGGACATGAGTCATTGGATGTAGTGAGGTTGCAAAAACATGAGAGACCACCCGATTTATCGCATAATTTTACACCGTTATCACTAACGCTAGCCGCACAGAAAATGTCTCATCAAGCTTACAGTACAAGTGTTGGAACAAGGAGTTGAACCACCCCTGACTGATTTTGGGAGGTATAAGGTCGAGCTAACGACTTTAAACTAGCGCTACTCGGGAGGCAACCCGAGCCCCTTTTTCTTTTCTTCTTTCTTTTTCTTTTCTATTTTTCTTCCTTTTCTTTTTATTCTTACTCTTAAACCTCACCATTTTTATACTCCACCACAACAAATTATCCTTCACCCACCATTCCCCCTCTTGTTTCCCGAACTATAATTCAAAACACTTTTAGTCAATCATAATCCAACTTAAGCCAAAATACATCAAAAGACCTTTGAGAAGTGTCCATTTGAGAGACGTTGGTGAAATTGGAGGGTCGAGATTGATGAAGGAGTGCATGAGCAATGCTTACGAGCAATGATGCACATTTGCATACCTGGATTTGGTTCTACCTGTAAGGTGCAAAGTTCTCGAGATTATATTCTCCTCATGAATTTAATTTTGGATTAGTCATTTACTTGGGTGTTATAGGGAGTCGGGTTGTGAGATGGTGTGTGTGTTTGTCGTCCATGTGTTCTCTTATGTTGTTGAGGTGTGAAGTGTTTTAGTTTGGTCTTGTTGAAGAGGTGAGAATTTTTGTGAGAGTCGGTTTTTGAGTGTTCCCCTTCTCGTTTCTTGTGTTTTCTTGTACTTGTTCTCACATTGAGGACAATGTCTTGATTAAGTGTGGGGGCAAGGAAATTCTCATTTTTCTATTTGATGCTTATTTAAAAAAAAAAAAAAAAAAAAAAAGAAAGAACAAAAGTGATGAATTGAAACCCGCCGAGTTGAAAACCCGCAAGGGCGGGCGACTCGGCAATAATGGGGGCCCTGGATAGGTTGAAAACCCGAAAGGGCAATCTATGCAAAAAAGTGGCTAATTGGAGCGGGTGAGATGGTGAGCTCATAAATGAAAAAAAATGTGTGTGAAGCTAGGATGAAAACCCGAAAGGGCTCCTAGGCAAAATGAGAGATAAAAGAGAGAAATTTGAAATCATTTGCCGGAGTTGGTGTCATAAGGAGGATTGGTGATATAAGGAGTGTCTCGGGTAGGTTTTTCATCTTGATGTTCGGAGTTAGAGGCGAATAGGTTAGAGCTCGCTCATCATTGGAGGAATAAGGAGTTTGGTGTTGTGATTGTGTTTAGATGGTCCAAGTTCGAGTCCTTTGAGATTTGTCAGGACTCGAATTTGCTTTTGTCATTTCATGACATGAGGATGGTTGTGGTGTTGTGCAGATTGGAATGGCTTTGAATCCTTTGAGATCTTTCGGGGTTCAAAGTCATGTGTTTTTATTATCTTGGTGTTGAGCATAGTATGAGAGTGCTATTTATATTATTTCAGGAGAGCTTTTAGTTCAAGTGTGGGGGTGACTCTCACCCTTAGACTTAGCTTTGAGTGAATCGGGGGAAATAGCAAACTTTTATCATACACTAGGATGGAGAGATAAGGGGAGTAGTGAAAGGTGAGCAATGACTTAGAAGGGGTGCCTCATTGACCTTTATTTTGAGTTTACTCGAGGTCGAGTAAAGTTCAAGTGTGGGGGTATTTGATGGGACCAAGTTATGTGCGATTATAGAGTGTTGAGAAGTCCATTTTACTAAGGTTTAAGGTTTAAGAAGGAGAGTTTTACTCATCTATACCTTAGTGTGGAGAAGAGGGAGTTATGATGAATTGACAATATTAGAGGAGATTTAAGGATATTTTGTGGTTCCATATGCTTTTGATCATTTACAGGTGGATTAAGCTCACAAAGTTCCTTGAAGTCTAGATTTGATGGTTGTCATCCAAGTTCACCTCTTTATAGCTCTACGGCATTGTGTACCCACCATGGACGTTGAAGAGCCCACCTCGTGCGTTTGTGGAGAAGGTTGGATGCTGGGCAGTAGCGAGTACCCGAGCTGGGCACCACACACGCACGGCCCGCACTATCGAGCAGTAAGAATCATGCGCAGCAGTCAATGCCCAAGCCGCGCACCATAATCGCACGACTCGCGCATATCTAGCTGAAGCACCTGCTGGACAGCATCGAGTGCCCGACCCGTGCGCTAGGACTGCCCGACTCGCGCGCTGCGAGCTAAGGAATGAAGCTTGGCAGCAAGACATGCCCGACTCGCGCGCTAGACCTGCGCGACTCGTGCGATGCGAGCGAGGAGTGTTGTGAGGCAACAGCGTAAGCCCGACTCGCGCGCAGGACATGCCCGACTTCGCGCACTCCCGACGCGGCTGCGACTCTTCGGCAATTTTCAGCTTTCCTTAGGTTGTATTAAAGAGAAAAAAACGTTTTGTTTTGCACATCTTGGAAATTTCTGAACTAAATTAGAGAGAGGAGAGAGAGAAGAACCCTAATCCCTTTTTCTCCCTTTTTGAGTTTCTAATGAGTTTAAAGATTTCTTCGATGGATGCTATGTCGATTGTAGCCTAAATCTAGTCTTGAGAACGGTTAATCAAGCTTCGGTCTACTATTGTGAGGTTTCTCTTTGTTAACTTGTTCTTATTTATAATTGTGATTTCTTGATTTAAATCTATGATTGTGGTATGTATTGCTAGGAGTACTACTAGTTTATACATTCGATTTATCATTTGCTAGGATTTAGAATTGATGCCGATTCATCTGTTCTTCTTTCATGAGTAGCTTTCTAGGGTTTGATTAATGAATCTGATTATTCTTGATTAATCACTAGAGAAATCACAAGTTCCAATTTGAATATGTTGTGCTAGCAATTTGTTAATTGGCTCATTGTTTCCTAGTTCGTTGAAGTTCTTTTGATTTGAATTTAATCTCTGATTAGATTAGATTAATCATTAGTTCAAGTTTTATGATCATCTGATTGTGATTGTTTAACGGTACTTTTGAGGGAAAGGAGTTTGATTTCCAACTTTGAGTAATTAAGAGTAAAGTTACATGTTTGAGAAACCAATGATCAATAGTATGAATCGAAGTGGCCATTAACCGAACTCAAGATTCTTCACTTCTTTATTATACTTTAGTTTTTCGTATTTAGTTATTCATTCAATTAATCACAAAACTACGCAAAACCCCATTTGATCTATTATAAGCACGAGTTAGTCCCCAAGTCTCTGTGGTTTCGACCCTACTTGCCACTTACATTTATTTGTATTGGAAAGAAGGAAAATAAACTTTTATCTTTGGTAACGCGTACGACCGCGTCCCACCAATAAGCTCATAAAGCAATCATGTCCAATAAGGTTGGCAAGTGGAACTAACAATAAACTACTTACGCTCGTCCAGTTAAAAGTTATAAGAAGTTCGGCCTTCCTTGGTCGGTTTCCTTCTTGGAACAAAGCTCGTCTGAAAGTCATGACGAGCCCAGTCCCAGGAAGGGGGGGAAGTAACCAATCCCTATAACTTCTAAGACATACTCAGTTAGGAAGAGAAAATTGTAGTCCAAATAGTCATCCAAAATAAGTTCAATAATCGTTCAGATTTTAGGACGAGTTCCCTTTTAACTTGGGCAAATTTGTTCAAAGTTTAATAATCGTTCAGATTTTAGGACGAGTTCCATTTGAACTTGGCAAATTTGTTCAAAGTTTAATAATCGTCCAGATTTTAGGACGAGTTTCATTTTAACTTGCGCAAATTTGTTCAAAGTTTAATAATCGTACAGATTTTAGGACGAGTTCCATTTGAACTTGGGAAAACTTGTTCAAGTTCAATAATCGTCCAGAATTTAGGACGAGTTCATTTTAACTTGGGCAAATTTGTTCAAAGATCTTAATCGTCTGTCACCGCGAACGACATGAATCGCAATTGTTCAATATTTAGTCTAAAGACAAGTGTTGATAGAAAAATTATGTTGGATGAAAAGAAGTGTTGCAACAAATTATTCCTTCATTAGATGGAAAATACATTGCCAAAATGAGGCAAGGTTACAAACTAATCTAAAACATAAAAACAGAAGAAGGCCAAGCTACATGAATGGCAATCGGCCAAGATACAACAAACAACACTAGCCTAAGACTAGGTATTCTATTCAGCAGGAGGTGTATCTTGGCCGACGGGCGGATCCTCGGGGACTTGTTGGCCGTTCTCAGGCGACTCTTCTTCAATTTCCTCCTCTTCATCAGAATCGGAGATGGAAGGGGGAGTCTGATTAGCAAGTTGGGCCCTTTACACGTCTTGCTGAAAGTTCAGACGACGCTCGAAGCGGCAAACGTCCTCAGGCTCGGCCAGCATTTCGAAAGCCTTCAAGGCCCAGCCCTTGGAGGTTTCGACCACCTCGACCAGGGCCTCCTTGGCGTCAGTAAACGATTAACCTGCTTCCTCCTTCAGACGAGCATTCTCCTCGTTCAGCTTGAGGTTCTCTTTTCGGAACTCAACAGCGGTCAAAAGAGCGGTGTTCCTCTCCCCCTTGAGGTCGTCATAAATGGTGTCCATGGCCAGCTGCCACTCATCTTTTTCCTTCAGCAGCTCATTAATTTTAATGAGGTAATGTTGGTTGCTGGACTCTATAGTGGCCAGACGAATTTCCCATGCCTCCTAGGACTGACGGTGAAGGGTCTTCAGCATCTCACAGTCATGCATGGCCTTGTGTCCGGATGTTGTAGCTTGGTGGACGAGCTGTTTATTTTCTCTTCTCATCTCCCTCGCCCAGTCTTCGGTAATCATGTTGCGAGCAAAAAGTTGTAAAGACGAGGAGTAGAACACAAAGTCAGTGAACGAGTTAAAAATGATAAAATAGTACAAGTAAAAAACTAGAACAGCAAAACTAAGGGATTTAACTCGGCTGCAAGTTGAGACATGTAGCCAACATGCCCAGACGATTCCCCCCTTAGGCCCTTGATGTAGGACTCAGGGTAACATTTGAATAACTCCTGCTTGAGCT
This sequence comes from Beta corolliflora, assembly GCA_947648045.1. NCBI lineage: Eukaryota > Viridiplantae > Streptophyta > Magnoliopsida > Caryophyllales > Amaranthaceae > Beta > Beta corolliflora. The sequence continues at coordinate 533,920 of CANSZD010002967.1, read as the reverse complement.
TGTCTCTCTCTGACCTAGACATTTTGGCAAATGCTTGAGAGGACTCATCGTCTGAGTTAGCAGCAAGAGCAGCAGGCTCTGCAGAGGGGCCTTTGTCCTTATCTGAAAAGTTGGAGGGGTCAGTTCTCTTGACGGGAAGAACGGCTGCAAGTTTATTGGACAGACTCATCGGCGCCACTCCACCCCCTGCTTCCTTTTCATCATCACACGCATGATCATCAACCCACCATCATCTTACACTTACACCCTCTAATGCTACCTAATACTAATCACTCTACATCATCATACTGCCACGCATCAGCGCACCAAAATCATCATCCTTCAATATTCATCCACGATTCATCATCATCATCATCCTAATCACCACCGTCACTAATCTCCTAAGACCCCATTGTCCTATTGATACCTACGCCTAACACAAATAATACCCCATTAGTTCTCCTAATACTGCTACTATAATATATTACACGCTCAACATACAAACGTCAAAACACAAATCTTTTTAAGGTTCGTTCAACATTAAATTTTCCAAGATCCGTACAAATCAACGACCCCGAACGGTGGTATAATTTCTGAGGGTCAACTAAATTAACTAAGTTTATTTATTTCTTTATCTATTTTTATTATTTTCTTGAAGTTACTAACCATCTATTCATGATGTAGGTTTTTAATATATTCCTACGACTGTAAGTATTGTACATATTATACTAACTCCCTGTGATATTTTATTTTCTTATTTTTATTTCTTTTTATTAACATATTATTTTTTTGTGCCTGATTGTAATATTTATCACTTTGTATTTATTGCTAAATAAGACCTAAAGAACTGTTCTAATTAATTCAGATAATTTGGACAACCTGTTAGGATCCTTATAATATGATTGCATAATAATTTGTCACTAAAAATATAGTCTTTTTATGTGTTTCTTGAACCAACTTAGACTAAATATTTTTAAGGTGCTTTAAAATATTATATGATTATTCTTTGGCATAAAATCTGTAATGAATCGATATTTAGTAGAGGCCAGCATTGGGCAATATGGTTCCTGACTGTGTTATACCCTCACCCTCGAACTCAACTTTTGGTTCCTGACCATCTATGGAGTCTAGACGGGGAAATCTACATTGGATAAGTCCCTAAGATGTCCCTACCGTTTCAATATCCAATTAGGTTTATGATTCTTCCTTTAAATAATTTTTGGCGACTTCAAAATGAATTTCAAATAAAACCTTAACAATGGGGTAGTCAAATAAACGCGCTCACACCGCGTGTAGGCATAAAGGAATAAAAATCCACGCCTACACCCGTCCACCGATTTGGGGACTTTGGATACGTAGTGTATCTGGGTGAAGGTTGGCAAAGAGAGGGTTAGGTCGCGCCATTCGCAGACGGCTATAAAGGTTAGGATGTTGTGCCAGGCATTCAGCACCAGTTGGTTATAGCCGATGATGTAATGCCTTAGCACAGTGTCGATGAATTCGTGGAGAGGAAATCTCAACCCAGCATCCAATGCCAACTTATAAACGGCAAAGTGACCGCAGGGAGAACTTAAAATGGTAGCTTACAAGTGACTAGGGTCATGGCCTAGCTTTTCTAACCACTTTCGGTTTACTATTATGAAGCGCAGGTCAGAGAGGATACCTAGACGTCGCCTAATCTCTGACGATGTAGTGGAAGGTTCGTCAGACTCTCCAGGGGAACTAGTGTCGCCCTCGCTGTTATTCTCCTCCATCTCCACATCTCTTCCAGACCGGCTGGCCTCTGGATTTATTTGATCGGACGTCCACCAACTCGCAGCGTCCAACTACATTTGAGTAGTATGACTCACCCGAGGATAAGGATGCAGATATGTAGGATGGTGGCATTTGAGCCACCAACTAAGCGACTAGCCCGCAAAAGGCTGATCCTTCCTTGTCAGCCGCGTTCTGCTGAATCTCCGTAATGCCAGCCATTTCAGGCTGGTTCTCAGTCTGAACAGCCACGTTCGGCAGATTCACATGGAGGAGGGTGGAGATGTGACCCTCCCGTCCCAAAAGGGGAGCAACGGTGGACGAGTCATCCACCTTCAGAGACTTACCCATAGAAGGTGGACGAGACTCGCCCCCCGTCCTCTGACTGACGGGGGTAGCTTTGTGAACGGACGAGCTCGTCCGTTCAATCTTCTTCTTGGTCGTGAAGCCTTTGGATTTTTTAGGCGGGGGAGGATCCCCTGTTGTTGAAGGCCATTTCTTAGACGCCACCGATTTCCCACTAACGTCTTTGAAGTTGGGGTATTCTTCCACAGGGAAAAGAAAAATATAATTCGAAGAAGATGGTCTAAACAAAACATTGTTATAATTGACCACTATTGGACGCATACTACTTGCTCAAGGAAGCCGCCGTAATGGCCGTTACCCTCGAACTAAGATGTATGGTCCAATTAAGATGTTGGACGAAAGGTGCATTGCTCCAAAACTTTGGACGATGATTATCCATTACGGAGGATCTTCGTCCAGGAAAAAGTAAGGCTAAGTCCTGGATGTTGAACGAAGATCATTCGTTGAAGGAAGCCGGCCAGGTATAGTCGCCTTTCTTCTACGACAGACCTTTGTCAAAGTCATTGCAGATGAAGATCCAGAAGAACGTCCAAACTCAGATGTTCTTCTTCTACGAAGGATCTTCGTCTGGAAAAAATAAGAAGACAAGTATCCCAAAAAGGACGACCAATACTAGCCGTTCGTCAAAGAACAAATCGTCCAACAAAAATAAAGAATATATATATATATATATATATATATATATATATATATATATATATATATATATATATATATATATATATATATATATATATATATATATATATATATATATATATATATATATATATATATATATATATATATATTACCTAAGTATCAGCCCACTTTTCGGGCCCCGTCCTGGAATATTCTTTCCAGAGGTTTGCACTAAACTTGGCATATCTATGTCGCCTGTCCAAGATTTCTTAAGGAGTGCTCTGGCCGCTTCTGCAAGAAAAAAGTAAGTTGGTTAATACACAAATACATTGGACGGTGCATTTTACTTAGAGATTTGATGATTTACCTTTATCTTCGGCTGACCGCAAACCAGCAGCGACCAAGAAGCTGTCGTTAAAAAACATTTCCTTATCATCAAGTTGGACGGTTTGGTTTAGAATACTCAGCTATCCTGAAGTATTCCACCACCTCATCATCAAATCTATCTTCCAGATCCAAGATAGATGTTCCTCGTCCGGTGTTTGTCGCTGCCCGGCTATGGTAGCGATAATGCCCGCCAATGTCTTCGCTGGGAGCCCGAACGAAGATGAAGTCGGCCTTCTGGTCGTGCATTTTTTAGGGTTTATCCCAAGCATTGATAAACCTGGCACGATTACAGACACTGAACCAAGCCCCGTTGTAGACACACAATTGTGTCTCCCCATTTAGTACCCTATGATGACTAATACCCTGCTCCAATTGGTCTGGATCGAGGAAAGAATAAAGAACGAGTCTAAAATAAAATGTTTTAAGCCCAAACCATTTTCTAACTCTTTTTATTAACTCTTTTCCGAAAACCTTTTTATAACTAGCTTTACTAAGCCCATTTCCTAAAACGTTTTAAAATAACTTTTGAAAGCCCATGTTTGAAAAAACCCTTTTAAAATAGTTTTTATGAAAGCCCAATTTTGCAAAACCTCTTTTCAAGCCCAATTTAATTAATGAAATTAGTTAATTATATTAATTAGTTTTATTAATAAAAATATCTTTTATAAAAATAATCTTTCTCCAAAGTGTTTTAAAATATTTTTATCTAACTCTTTTCTTAAATCTTCTTTAATAAAAATCTTTTACAGACCTACTAACTTTCGAAAACCTATTGCAACTTAACTACCTAAACCTACCTACACTATATAATACAATCTCCTCTATCTCAAAACTCACGGCAGCATCTACCTCAAACAAATCTCACCAACTAACACTCATCTCTCAAAATCCCGCGGCCAAACAACACAAATACACGGCCAACTCACCTCACAAATTCCCGAAGCCCATTACTTCAATTCATCACCACCTGATCTCTCGATCTTCCTTGCGCCACTCCACCCCCTGCTTCCTTTTCATCATCACACGCATGATCATCAACCCACCATCATCTTACACTTACACCCTCTAATGCTACCTAATACTAATCACTCTTCATCATCATACTGCCACGCATCAGCGCACCAAAATCATCATCCTTCAATATTCATCCACGATTCATCATCATCATCATCCTAATCACCACCGCCACTAATCTCCTAAGACCCCATTGTCCTATTGATACCTACGCCTAACACAAATAATACTCCATTAGCTCTCCTAATACTGCTACTATAATATATTACACGCTCAACATACAAACGTCAAACACACATATTTTTAAGGTTCGTTCGACATTAAATTTTCCAAGATCCGTACAAATTAACGACCCCGAACGGTGGTATAATTTCTGAGGGTCAACTAAATTAACTAAGTTTATTTATTTCTTTATCTATTTTTATTATTTTCTTGAAGTTACTAACCTTCTATTCATGGTTTTTAATATATTTCTGCGACGGTAAGTATTGTACATATTATACTAACTCCCTGTGATATTTTATTTTCTTATTTTTATTTCTTTTTATTAACATATTATTTTTTGTGCCTGATTGTAATATTTATCACTTTGTATTTATTGCTAAATAAAACCTAAAGAACTGTTCTAATTAATTCAGATAATTTGGACAACCTGTTAGGAACCTTATAATATGATTGCATAATAGTTTGTCACTAAAAATATAGTCTTTTTGTGTGTTTCTTGAACCAACTTAGACTAAATATTTTTAGGGTGCTTTAAAATATTATATGATTATTCTTTGGCATAAAATCTGTAATGAATCGATATTTAGTAGAGGCCAGCAATGGGCAACATGGTTCCTGACTGTGTTATACCCTCACCCCCGAACTCAACTTTTGGTTCCTGACCATCTATGGAGTCTAGACGGGGAAATCTACATTGGATAAGTCCATAAGATGTCCCTACCGTTTCAATATCCAATTACGTTTATGATTCTTCCTTTAAAGAATTGTTGGCGACTTCAAAACGAATTTCAAATAAAACCTTAACAATGGAGTAGTCAAATAAACGCGCTCACACCGCGTGTAGGCATAAAGGAATAAAAATCCACGCCTACACCCGTCCACCGATTTGGGGACTTTGGATACGTAGTGTATCTGGGTGAAGGCTGGCAAAGAGAGGGTTAGGACGCGCCATTCGTAGACGGCTATAAAGGTTAGGATGTTGTGCCAGGCATTCAGCACCAGTTGGTTATAGTCGATGATGTAATGCCTTAGCACAGTGTCGATGAATTCGTGGAGAGGAAATCTCAACCCGGCGTCCAATGCCAACTTATAAACGGCAAAGTGACCCCAGGAGAACTTAAAATGGTAGCTTCCTCGTCAGGGATTACGAAAGAATACCCCGGCATGGGCATAGCTACAGACAAGTGACTAGGGTCAGGGCCTAGCTTTTCTAACCACTTACGGTTTACTATTATGAAGCGCGGGTCAGAAGGGTACCTAGACGTTGCCTAATCTCTGACGATGTAGTGGAAGGTTCGTCAGACTCTCCAGGGGAACTAGTGTCGCCCTCGCTGTTATTCTCCTCCATCTCCACATCTCTTCCAGACCGGCTGGCCTCTGGATTTATTTGATCGGACGTCCACCAACTCGCAGCGTCCAACTACATTTGAGTAGTATGACTCACCCGAGGATAAGGATGCAGATATGTAGGATGGTGGCATTTGAGCCACCAACTAAGCGACTAGCCCGCAAAAGGCTGATCCTTCCTTGTCAGCTGCGTTCTGCTGAATCTCCGTAATGCCAGCCATTTCAGGCTGGTTCTCAGTCTGAACAGCCACGTTCGGCAGATTCACATGGAGGAGGGTGGAGATGTGACCCTCCCGTCCCAAAAGGGGAGCAACGGTGGACGAGTCATCCACCTTCAGAGACTTACCCATAGAAGGTGGACGAGACTCGCCCCCCATCCTCTGACTGACGGGGGTAGCTTTGTGAACGGACGAGCTCGTCCGTTCAATCTTCTTCTTGGCCGTGAAGCCTTTGGATTTTTTAGGCGGGGGAGGATCCCCTGTTGTTGAAGGCCATTTCTTAGACGCCACTGATTTCCCAGCTAACGTCTTTGAAGTTGGGGTATTCTTCTGCAGGAAAAGAAAAATATAATTCAGAAGAAGATCGTCTAAACAAAACATTGTTATAATTCAACCACTATTGGACGCATACTACTTGCTCAAGGAAGACGGCCAGAATGGCCGTTACCCTCAGACGAAGATGTATGGTCCAATTAAGATGTTGGACGAAAGGTGCATTGCTCCAAAACTTTGGACGATGATTATCCATTATGGAGGATCTTCGTCCAGGAAAAAGTAAGGCTAAGTCCTGGATGTTGAACGAAGACCATTCGTTGAAGGAAGCTGGCCAGGTATAGTCGCCTTCCTTCTACGACAGACGTTTGTCAAAGTCATTGCAGATGGAGATCCAGAAGAACGTCCAAACTCAGATGTTCTTCTTCTACGGAGGATCTTCGTCTGGAAAAAATAAGAAGACAAGTATCCCAAGAAGGACGACCAATACTAGCCGTTCGTCAAAGAACAAATCGTCCAATAAAAATATAGAATATATATATATATATATATATATTTATATATATATATATATATATATATATATATATATATATATATATATATATATATATATATATATAACCAAAGTATCAGCCCTCTTTTCGGGCCCCGTCCAGGAATATTCTTTCCAGAGGTTTGCACTAAACTTGGCATATCTATGTCGCCTGTCCAAGATTTCTTAAGGAGTGCTCTGGCCGCTTCTGCCAGAAAAAAGCAAGTTGGTTAATACACAAATACATTGGACAGTGCATTTTACTTAGAGATTTGATGATTTACCTTTATCTTCGGCTGACCGCAAACCAACAGTGACCAAGAAGTTGTCGTCAAAAAACATTTCCTTATCATCAAGTTGGACGATTTGGTTTAGAATACTCAGCTATCCTGAAGTATTCCACCACCTCATCATCAAATTTATCTTCCAGATCCAAGATAGATGTTCCTCGTCCGGTGTTTGTCGCTGCCCGGCTATGGTAGCGATAATGCCCGCCAATGTCTTCGCTGGGATCCCGAACGAAGATGAAGTCGGCCTTCTGGTCGTGCATTTTTTAGGGTTTATCCCAAGCATTGATAAACCCGGCACGATTACAGACACTGAACCAAGCTCCGTTGTAGACACACAATTGTGTCTCCCCATTTAGTACCCTATGATGACTAATACCCTGCTCTAATTGGTCCGGATCGGGAAAGAATAAAGAACGAGTCTAAAATAAAATGTTTTAAGCCCAAATCATTTTCTAACTCTCTCCATTAACTCTTTTCCGAAAACCTTTTTATAACTAGTTTTACTAAGCCCATTTCCTAAAACGTTTTAAAATAACTTTTGAAAGCCCATGTTTGAAAAAACCCTTTTAAAATAGTTTTTATGAAAGCCCAATTTTGCAAAACCTCTTTTCAAGCCCAATTTAATTAATGAAATTAGTTAATTATATTAATTAGTTTTATTAATAAAAATATCTTTTATAAAAATAATCTTTCTCCAAAGTGTTTTAAAATATTTTTATCTAACTCTTTTTTAAAATCTTCTTTAATAAAAATCTTTTAGAGACCTACTAACTTTCGAAAACCTATTGCAACTTAACTACCTAAACCTACCTACACTATATAATACAATCTCCTCTATCTCAAAACTCACGGCAGCATCTACCTCAAACAAATCTCACCAACTAACACTCATCTCTCAAAATCCCGCGGCCAAACAACACAAATACACGGCCAACTCACCTCACAAATTCCCGAAGCCCATTACTTCAATTCATCACCACCTGATCTCTCGATTTTCCTTGCGCCACTCCACCCCCTGCTTCCTTTTCATCATCACACGCATGATCATCAACCCACCATCATCTTACACTTACACCCTCTAATGCTACCTAATACTAATCACTCTTCATCATCATACTGCCACGCATCAGCGCACCAAAATCATCATCCTTCAATATTCATCCACGATTCATCATCCTAATCACCACCGCCACTAATCTCCTAAGACCCCATTGTCCTATTGATACCTACGCCTAACACAAATAATACTCCATTAGTTCTCCTAATACTGCTACTATAATATATTACACGCTCAACATACAAACGTCAAAACACAAATCTTTTTAAGGTTCGTTCGACATTAAATTTTCCAAGATCCGTACAAATCAACGACCCCGAACGGTGGTATAATTTCTGAGGGTCAACTAAATTAACTAAGTTTATTTATTTCTTTAACTATTTTTATTATTTTCTTGAAGTTACTAACCTTCTATTCATGATGTAGGTTTTAAATATATTCCTGCGACTGTAATGATTGTACATATTATACTAACTCCCTGTGATATTTTATTTTCTTATTTTATTTCTTTTTATTAACATATTATTTTTTTGTGCCTGATTGTAATATTTATCACTTTGTATTTATTGCTAAATAAAACCTAAAGAATTGTTCTAATTAATTCAGATAATTTGGACAACCTGTTAGGAGCCTTATAATATGATTGCATGATAATTTGTCACTAAAACTATAATCTTTTTATGTGTTTCTTGAACCAACTTAGACTAAATATTTTTAGGCTGCTTTAAAATATTATATGATTATTCTTTGGCATAAAATCTGTAATGAATCGATATTTAGTAGAGGCCGGCAATGGGCAACATGGTTCCTGACTGTGTTATACCCTCACCCCCGAACTCAACTTTTGGTTCCTGACCATCTATGGAGTCTAGACGAGGAAATCTACATTTGATAAGTCCCTAAGATGTCCCTACCGTTTCAATATCCAATTAGGTTTATGATTCTTCCTTTAAAGAATTGTTGGCGACTTCAAAACGAATTTCAAATAAAATCTTAACAATTAAACGCGCGCACACCGCGTGTAGGCATAAAGGAATAAAAATCCACGCCTACACCTGTCCACCGATTTGGGGACTCTGGATACGTAGTGTATCTGGGTGAAGGCTGGCAAAGAGAGGGTTAGGCCGCGCCATTCGCAGACGGCTACAAAGGTTAGGATGTTGTGCCAGGCATTCAGCACCAGTTGGTTATAGTCGATGATGTAATGCCTTAGCACAGTGTCGATGAATTCGTGGAGAGGAAATCTCAACCCGGCGTCCAATGCCAACTTATAAACGGCAAAGTGACCCCAGGGAGAACTTAAAATGGTAGCTTCCTCGTCAGGGATTATGAAAGAATACTTCTGCATGGGCATAGCTACAGACAAGTGACTAGGGTCAGGGCCTAGCTTTTCTAAACACTTACGGTTTACTATTATGAAGCGCCGGTCAGAGAGGGTACCTAGACGTCGCCTAATCTCTGACGATGTAGTGGAAGGTTCGTCAGACTCTCTAGGGGAACTAGCGTCGCCCTCGATGTTATTCTCCTCCATCTCCACATCTCTTCCAGACGGGCTGGCCTCTGGATTTATTTGATCACAATTCTCTTCCCTGCCTTTCCTAGGAGAAGAGGGCTTTGCCGCTGGCCGAGCGCTTTGGGTTTCCATTTCCCTTGCATCTCCCTCGGGAATTCGTCCAGTAGATTCCTCCATCTCAGAGCTGGAAGCAGGGAGTATTAATCCTCATCTTAAACGGGCGGTTTGCTTGACGCGCGCCAGATTACTTTGCATAGGTAAAGAATGGGTCGTTTGACTTTGTTGGCCAAATCCATAAAAATGAGGATATGCATGACCAGCCAGAATAAGCCCAACCCTAGAATGTGCCGAAGAAGAATGACCGTCTGTTCTAGCGTCAAGAAACACTCTTGAACGGCCGGGATTATTCGACGAAGAGGAAGAATTCATTTTTATTACTTTTTAAGAAAAAATAAAGAATGAGCAAGAAAAAATAAGGAGATACCTGACGAATGCTTGGACGGTCGATGAAGAAAAACACAACAAGTCTGGACGATCACACTCTCTCTCTCTAGAAAGTAAGAAATTTGCAGAGTCTCTCTCTCTAGAAAAATTACTCACGGTGTTGAAATGATTTCAGAAACACTAGTGGAAAAAAGCCCATCCGATCCTGTCAAAATCGAGCTTACTGATCCGATTTTGGTCCGAATAGGGTGGGCTCGCAGCAGTTAACACTAATTAACTGATCCGGTCCTAAACCGAATCAGTTAATCATTTACTAATCCGGTTTTGGGTGAAAACCGGGAGCAGTTAAGCAAGTTAACTGCTCCGGTTTTGACCCAAAACCGGAGCAGTTTGACCATCCCAAAAACCAAAAAAAAAATTTTTTTTGCATTTTTTCATTATTAATCAATATAAAATCAATAATATATATCAATACTCATTTTATTAAGCATATTATGCTCAATTAAAGCATAAGCATAAATAATTAGATACATAAAAATATTAACAACTATAATTTTACCATCATACTCAACTATAACTAGATACATTGTTTATTTACAGTTCGTTGCAAGAATGATATTCTTAGCCTTTGAGTTTAGAGTCTGCTACTCTAAGAATGAATTCCTTGGCCTTCAAGTTTTGGAAACTAAGCTCCAAGAAGCTTCTCAATTCATCAGTCATGATACCTGTTAAAAAATGCACTTATTGAGCATTATCTTCATTAATTCAGAAAATAGACTGACATCTAATATTAGCAGCAAAAAAGTCCCCTCTTCTATTGTCTAATGATAATGATCTCACAAGGACAATTGTGATCCACATAAATTGTACATAAGCAGCAATGGTAATGACAAAACCTGTTGCGCTTGCACTCACACAGTGCAAGAGAGAGAGAAAGAACCTTGAGGTAGGAATGTCCAGACAGCAAGTTTTTGCTCTATACGTTACACAATTTCATCCTGAAAAACGGAAAACGATAATACCAGATTAATACGATGCATAGGCTAAGACAAGGATCACTACAGATTTCCAGAACCCTGCGAGACCAACCCTTACAGATTATATCCCACTAATTCTTACCTCCCATTAAAAAGTCTTGCCTTTCCATTATACAAGTTCTGAGAGCATATACAGGCACCTGGTGTCTCATATTGAACACAAATGAACTGATTATGTTTCTCTTCCTTTCACTAAGGAAGCTTTTCTTTCAAGTTATGTTAGAACAATATAGAAAAGAGGCAGATCAATTTGAGGCTCTCAACCCTAGGATATGCCATTCCTTGGAATATATAGTAGAAAGCTTAACTACGAGACAAAACACACGTGAGGACAATCCTCTCATTTACAGTGGTGTGCCAGC
>CANSZD010002967.1:507500-517500 GCA_947648045.1 Beta corolliflora | reverse complement strand
ACTTGGTGATTAATAAAAACAAATCAAATTTAATATATTTTTAATTCAATTGATTCACTAATTAAAATAAAATAGTCATTAAAAGATTTGCAGTAATTAAAGAAGATATGGAATTCATGATATATGCTTCTATTGTTTCCATCTAATTTGTCATTGGTAACTTATCATAATTAAGGAATTTGGATCAAACATAATATCATTCCTTTTAACTTCAATTCTTAATCAACTTCTCATATTCATACAAATAATTTCATACATAAACTAACAAAACATGTAGGTGTACGACCACATATATTATTGCCATACTTATAAGTTTTAAGGACAATCAAACGACACAAAATAAGACCTCTATTTAAAACGATTGAAACTCCACTATTGTATACATATATGAAGGTAAAAGTTGTGTGCACATACCATAAAATAATGTAAACAAGCACAAAGTAGTATAGCTACAAGCATAATCTATCAAAGTAATACAACAACCACACCACAAAGAGTCCCAATTTTTACAATTATGATCACCACCATTCTAATTTCTAGCTACCTTGAGAAAGTTCTAAATCATCTTTCAGATATGCCAAATTTGCGAATCAAGTGATATTTTGTAATTAAAATATCACTAATATAAAGTTATAGAAGTGGTAATTTTGTAATGAAACTTTCATTGATAAAATGGAGGTATTACACTAGTTTAAAAATATTTCACTTATAAAAGAAAATATCAAACACTTATAAAGAAAGACACACATTAAGTGTGTCACATGAAACAAAGATTGAAATATATATGCAATTACATTCTTTTGAGGGTCTAAAAAAATATGGTCATTGTAGCGTAAGCTTGTTAGAGTTTTTAGAGATTGATGCTTATAGTAGCGTAAGATTATGATATGAAACATTGCATTGCAAAGTATTGTAAATTTTAATTTGTAAAGTATTCATTTTGAAATTAACAATAATAATATTAGGCTTTCCTTAAAAAAAATTGATAATATTATGCTAAGGGGTCTAAATTATACAATTGGTGAAAATGGGAGGGCTAATTTGGCTATTTGCAATTTTCTCAAATTGAGATCCAAGGAAATTGACATAAAATGCTATACTGGAATGATTAGATGAGTCACGATTTTCTCTTAACCGAAGTGGATAACATATTTCCTCTTTCATTTTATTAATTTAAAATTAGTACATAGACGAAATTATTATGTCACTGCTTTTATGTTTCTAGTATTTCATTAATTATTTGAAATTTTCACATCATTAGGAAAAATTTCATAAATCATAAGTATATATTCAACAATATTAGAATTGAAATATATTTATAAAACAAAAAAAAAAATCTCGTATATCTTGTATGCTCGGGTCCAAAAGCTAGTAATAACTCTATGTACAATGCTAATCTTCCCATAGTAGTAAAGGCAACTAATAGCAAAACACTTGGCCAATGTCTCACACGCATAGTTGTAGGATAAAACTTTTAGGAAAGTGTACCTAAACCAAAACAAGACTTATAGAAACAATATATCTATTGGTTATTTTTATTTTGGTTTTAAGTTATCACTAATTTAATGACTATTTTGATTAGGTGAAGCACTCAATTTTCTAGGTGCACGGCTTGCGGGTTCTATCCTCATGCTAGATTTGGAGGTGGCTAGAGAGTGTGGCCGGATGGATGGGCTTTAGGCCTAAGATAGTGTAAGCCTAAGCTTCACCGATATGTACCAAAAAATATTATCTATTGCAATTGGATTTAAATAAACTAATAAATATTGTTCAACCTAATACCATTGCACAAACGTAAGGGATATATATATATATATATATATAGATTCCATATGTGTTTGGCCAAGGTTGCCTTCTGATGAGTTTGTTTCATCAGGGGCTTCTTTATTTATAGGCGTAAGATTACAACGGTTCGTACAAAAACTTCATACTATTACAATTACTATTTGCTACTATTTGCTACGCTTAAAAGTGAAAATACTATTCACTATTCACATTCCAACCTATCTTTGAATTATTACATTATCTTGTTGCTAAACTTATCAAGATAATAAATATTACAAGATTACTTTTTACGTGGCTATCTCTTTGTGGCTACTTGCTTATCTTGATATGACTTCTTGCTGACTTCCAGAGGATTCGACTCTATCTTCGTCTTCCATATCTTCAATTATGGGAACAGTAGTTTGTTGGCTTTTGCATATCTGGCATGTAGGGTTATTATTTTGCTGCATCCAGGTACAATATTTCTTCAAAGTATCTGTGGTCATGAAATTTCGTGGAATATATCTGGTAACTGGTTCTTGGTCTGGATGGAGTAAACTCCATATCCAAGACTTTATAGTTTCCACAGCATCATAACCATATTCTTTACTTTGAGAAATAACTAATATATTAAGTTCTTTATGATTTACCCAAACTGGAGTCTTGACTATGCTGCACAAAGCTTCATAAATTATCTTGATTTTAACTGCTCTCTTTTCCCGGAGAATCTCTGTTATATCATTAACGTTTAACTCAAGCTGAGCCATAACTTTCTCAGGGATAATATAAGTAGTCGTACATCCCATCTTGATAACTCGAATACACTGTTTTATTTATTGAAAAGTAGCTTCGCCAGGGGCTGTGTAACATCTCATGAAGATCATTGGAGACTTTGTAAGATTTAAGTAACTTTTAGCTGCCTTATATAAACTGGGAATTGAAGATAGCTCTTCTCCATTCATGGTGTAAACTGAATTGAGAAGTCCATAGTCATATGTTGCCTTGACTATATTTGTATTACAACCTGGCAATGCAATTAACTCATTTATCTTTTTCAGAGGATTAGTGACATATCTCTTGTTGGTTATCTTTAACAACCACCTCAGGGACTGTGTTTAACTTATTTGCAATAACTAAGAAATTGGAAATATATTGTCGAACCAAAGGGTTCATAGTGTGTTTGGTTCCAAGGGTTAATTTTTCCTTGAATGAGGTAGTATCTGGTACGAGAGTAGGAAAATCCATCTCGTTAATAACTGCTTTAGGGCTAACTTGGCTTGGAGAATATCTTTGTAAGGACATATTTCTCCTATTCATAGGAGTATTAATTTTTTTGTAATAGCTCGATTTTGATAGTTTTGGCTTCTGCCATAGCTTTGGCTTCTGCCATAGCTTTGGCTACGCCAATATCTCGCTTGCTCCTATCCGGATTGGAAGTCGCTTCTTTCTTTTGCATAAGAGTTATTTCTTTCATTAACTCTTGTATTTGTATCTTTTTTTCCTGATTCTCTTGAACCGATTGTTGAACTAACTTTGGAGAGATAATCTGCATAACAGTTTTCATCAGTTTTTAATAATTCAACAGTAAATTCATATTGATTGATGTCCGCTATAATTCCGTTTATTTCTTTTTCTAGTAATGGAATCTTGTAACTTTTGATTTAACCAACTCCTAACAGTTCTATTATCTGTTCTGATTATAAATTTACTATAAACGATATAACATTCAAATTTTTTGATTCCATATTTTACTGCCTTTAACTCTTTTTTATTTATGTCCCAATTGATTTCATTTACTTTAAAAGTTCCTGAATGATATCTACATATATATTATCTTTTTATCATTTTTGTATCTGTATTTTAATACTGCTCCATAACCATTATTGGTTTCACTAGCATCCTGTTTCAACTATCCATGTAAACTCTTTATCTTCATCAGGAAACTTAGTTTTGGTAGTTTTTTGACTAATTCTTTGATTTTTTCTAAAATCTTTGTATCAAGATCTTCCCATTTAAAATCGTAATCTTTCTTTAATTTTTTAGTCAAAGGTTCAAAGATATTGTGATAATTTAGGTATAAACTCTCTAACTTGATTTACTATTTCTAAGAATTTCTGTAATTCTTTCTTAGTGTTAATTTCCTTTTGAAACTCTATAATTTTCCGAGCTATATGGTCTTGCATTTTTATTCCAGCTTTATCTATTTCAAATCCTAAGAATTCTATTTGTGTTTTAAATAGTTTCATTTTCTTTTTGCTCAAAACAATTCCGCTTGTTTTTATAATTTCTATAAATTGTTCTAATAGCTTATAGTGTTCTTCTTGCATCTTAGAATATATTAGTATGTCATCAATGTAAACTACACAATTTGATAATTGATTTAAGTGTTTATCCATAAAGGCTTGAAATCTGCCAGGGGCGTTTTTATATCCAAAGGGTAAAACATTCCATGCATAAAATCCATTAGGGACCTTGAATGCCTTGTCAATGCTTGGATTCCTCGGTTAATTTTAATTGGTGAAAGCCACTTTTACAATCAAATTTTGAAAAATAATTATAGCCTTGTATCTTTCTCATTTTAAGTATCTTATTTGGTATGGGATAATTATATGTAATTGTTTTCTCATTTAAAATTCTATAATCTATAACCATTCTTGTTTTACCTCGTTTTTGTTCAGAATGATTATTAACTATAAATGCACTGCTACTATGTTTTGATTCACTTGGTCGAATTAGTTTTCCCGCTAATAGTTCCCGTTATATGCATTTTAAATTCCTTTTCATATCTTTGAGTATTAAAGGTTTTTGAGATATTATACTGTTTTGGTCTTTTAGTGTAATTTTTATTTCAGTTTTATGCTTATGCCAATTTTCTAAAGGATTGTCACTACATAATTCTTCTAACTTAGTTTTTAAAGGAGTGAGTTTATCTAAATGGAATATTCCTATTTCTATTATGTCTAAATTATTGGTTTCCTTTTTGGTTTTCATTTTTTGGACTAGTTTTGCTTCCTCTCCTATTTTACATTTTTCCCATTCTATTGGTAGTCTTTCTCTATTTTTAACTATCTTGGCTTTTAACTTATGTTGACAAGGGGTGAACAAAGTAAGAAATTCTTTATCTATACGAAATGGTTTATATTGGTTTAAGAAATTAGTTCCTAATATAATATATTTTCCTACTAATTCAAAGCAATATACTTTGGGTATAATTAATATTTTATCCCAAATTTGTATATTTACATTTGTTTGATAAAGAGTAATTTTACTACTATTGTTATTAAATCCGTTTATCTTAAATGGAGTATTTAACCTTTTCCATGCTGGTAAACAGTTTTCTTTCATAATTGTTGCTTGAGCTCCTGTATCTACCATTGGTGTATAATATCTGCTTTTATATCCTTCAAAGATTATTTTTACTAAAATATAAATTAAACTACTCATTTTTATTAAGGATTACTAGTTTATTTTTTATTTTGTGTACCTTTTGTTCTAATATTTCTATGTCTCGTATTTTCATTTGTTCTTTATTAGATAATATTCTTATATCGTCTTTTATGACATCCTGCACATATTATATTTTGCAGTCTTTGACTTATATAGATTTTTTTCTTCTTTAGCTATTTCTATTTGTTTTTGTATTTTTATTAATTCATCTAAACTAGGTATTGTATTACTCATTGATTATTCTAGTTCTAGACTGGGTTTGATTATAAGTGAATTCAAAATAATCTTGTTCTATTTTCCAAGGTTTAACTTTTTCTAAAAATTCTTTTCCTAATATTATTTCATTGTTTAAGGTTATAACATATTCAATATTTATTTCTTGTAATGCAATTTTTGTTGTAAGAATTATTAGACTATTAAATTTTTCATTTACTATTTGGTTTGACAATTTTTCTAAGGGAATATAATTGCTTTCCTTATTAATATCTAGTTTTGCAGTCAAACTTTTTGTTCCTATTTGTATGATTATGTAATATTCTTGTGATTTTATTTGAATAGGTAAGTTCTTATTTCGTTCCTTTCTGGATCTAGAAATACTTAAGCGTTTTTTCACTATTTCTAAGTCTTCATAACTTGGTTTAGAATATAATTTTAATCCTTTCTCTATAGGTAACATAAAATCAGTAAAAGGGGTATCTATAGTAATTGGTCTTAATTTGTTTTTAGTATAAACCTGATGCTGATCGGTTAATATATAAGCATTTTTGCATTGTACTGTCATAACTTTTGATCCATTCGTCATGTTTATTCCATCTAGTTTCCAATATAAGACTAATGCCTTTTCTATATTCTGGTCAGTTAGACTTATTGAATAATTTGGCTTAATTATGAATCTTACTTTTTGATAAATGAGATTTCCTTTAAGTTGTGCTATAATAGCTTGTTCTATAGGTTCTATGATTCTGTCATCGGCTAATTGTAATTCTAGGAGAGTATCTATTCCTTCTTTAAAACAGGCTTTTATTATTATTTCTATAGCTGCTAATTCTACAAATCTAAATGTGATTGGTTTATTTCTTAATACGTTTTTAATTTTGGTTATTTCTTCATTTAACACTTCTTGTTTAATTAATGGGACTTTAGTGTTACCTTGTACTTGGGTTATATCTATAACATGTTCTCTATCAGCTATAACTAAATACTCATCCTTTTTCTTCTTAAAATACTTAGTTATATTAAAATCAAATTTCTTTTCAATTATTTTATTGGCCGATAAAGTGAATCCTACGTATTTTAATGCATTATATTTTTGTAAATAAAAAATGGCTCTTTGATTTTTATATTGTACAAGAATATCTTCATCGTAATCAACTTCTTGTAACTCTTTATCCATTATTATCGGTTTCAGATTATCTTCTTCTTCAATACTTATTATTTCATTAATTTCGTTGTTATCTCGTTTCATATTCTAAAACGTATATTTCCTCATCCGGCGTATATTGATTTTTCCTATTTCGTATTCACTATATGTAATTTAATAAACTTTACATTTTTTTTATTTTTATTTATGTTTTTATTTATTTTAGTTTTACATTCTCTCGCTATATGACCTATCTGTCCACAATTATAACATTTACATTTTTTAGGGTTGTTAGCATACTTATAAACTTTTCTTTTAACAAAGTAATTTCGTTTGATTTTTTCTTATTTTTATATTTTCCATAAGGTTTAAATCTTTTATACCTTCTTTTCGTTGATTTGGGGTCTTTCACTTTTATATTTTTTATGTAATTTATAACATCCGAATTTTGGTATTTCATATTTTTCACAACAATCACTTATTTTAGCTTGTCTTCTAAAGGCTTTTTGGTTATTAATTTCTATACAGTAGTTTCTATACCATGTCCGTAAAAATGCTATTTGTTCTCCTAAGGTTCCCGATTTAGGTTCTTTGGCATATGCTTCTTGTACCATAATATTTATAGGTATTGGTAATTTTTCAAAATATAGTTTTCAAAATATAGCCATTTGTTCAGGTGATTCAGGTTCCTAGTTCATATTAATTTAATTGGAATGCACAATTATATCCGTTTAAATCTTCAAGACACATAGAACATATTTCCATATTATATAATTGGGATTTACTATATTCTTTCTTAGCTTCGCATGTTTTAAATCTGCATTTAAACTTCCAAATTCTCTTCTAATTACATGTTCATATTTTTTCAACATTTGTGTTGATTCCGTCATATCTTGTCCTTCTATTTTAGTACTTCGTATTTCTGTTAAATCTTTTATTCCTACATTAGCTAAATAGTTTTTTACTATTCTCGTAATTGTTCCTTCAATATAATTAGACGCCATACTAACCGGTATTTTAGATTCTATTAATCTTGCATTTATTTTAGCTGTCCAATTTTGTATATCTAATTCAACATTTGTAGAGCAATCTAAATTTAAAGTTTCTCCTGTTTGGTTATCTTTAGGTATGTAGTCATTTTCTATTTTTCTTCGATATTTCCATATATATTATTTCTATAGTTATGATCATATTTTTTCTTTCTAAATGTAGGTTTATAATTTCTACTAGCTTCCACATAATAGTATTCGTCATCATTGGTAAGTGCATTAATTTCTTTATCTTTATCTGAATTAAAGTCTGATTCTAAATAATTCGAATATCTAAATTCTTGACTAGATTGTTTAGAATTAAAATTTTCACTATTTTCTTCTAGAGTATTTACCTCTATTTTATTTACTTTAAGTCGTTCTATTTCAGTAGTTAAAGCTTCTATAGTAGTATTATTTATTGTTTCTTCATCTGATTCATGGATTTCTGATATTTCAGTGTTATCTTTGATATTACTTATGAGTTGTTCTTCTATTTTATCAAATCTATTGTTATACTCTATTTTAAGATTTTGGATTTCTCCATTAAAATGATTTTCTACTCTGTAAACTTTATCTAATATTTATTTAGTATTAATATGTATTATTTTGATAGATTCTTCTATTTTTCTCATTCTTTCATCATATTTTCTTTCTAACTTTTCTAATTTTTTATATATATCATTAATTGTTTTATTTTCCGGATAATTACTTTCTATATTTGTTATTTGTACTAAATCATTTTCTTTAGCTAGTCTTCGCTCTCTTATCAAATATTGTTTCTAATATCATTTGTTTTCTATCTCGTTATTAAATAGAATTTTCCTTCACTAATCTCGACCAATTGCCTATCTTGATTACTAAATCATTTTCTTTAGCTTGTCTTCGCTCACTATTAAATATTGTTTCTAATATCATTTGTTTTCTATCTCGTTATTAAATAGAATTTTCCTTCACTAATCTCAACCAATTTAGAAAGAAAAAATATGATCATAACTATAGAAATAATAACTATATATGGAAATATCGAAGAAAAATAGAAAATGACTACATACCTAAAGATAACCAAACAGGAGAAACTTTAAATTTAGATTGCTCTACAAATGTTGAATTAGATATACAAAATTGAATGACTAAAATAAATGCAAGATTAATAGAAGCTAAAATACCAGTTAGTATGGCGTCTAATTATATTGAAGGAACAATTACGGGAATAGTAAAAACTATTTAGCTAATGTAGGAATAAAAGATTTAAATGTAAATACGAAGTACTAAAATAGAAGGACAAGATATGACGAATCAACACAAATGTTGAAAAAATATGAACATGTAATTAGAAGAGAATTTGGAAGTTTAAATGCGGATTTAAAACATGCGAAAGCTAAGAAAGAATATAGTAAATCCCAATTATATAATATGGAAATATGTTCTATGTGTCCGGAAGATTTAAACAGATATAATTGTGCATTCTAATTAAATTATTATGAACTAGGAACTGAATCACCCGAACAAATGGCTATATTTCGAAAATACATATATATACATATAGATATACATATATATACATATAGATATACATATATATACATATAGATATACATATATACATATACATATATATACATATAGATATACATATATACATATATATACATATATATACATATAGATATACATATATACATATATATACATGTATATACATATAGATATACATATATATACATATAGATATACATATACACATATAGATATACATATATACATATATATACATATAGATATACATATATACATATATATATATATACATATATATATATATACATATATACATATATATATATATATATATATATATATATATATATACATATATATATAGATATACATATATACATATATATATATATACATATATACATATATATATATATATATATATACATATATACATATATATATATGTATATATATATATATACATATATATACATATATATATACATATATATATATATATACATATATATATACGAGATACCTTGAAAGGTACTTTGACTGATGCAACAAGTTAATAATCACGCATGTAAAATGTGTGGAAGTAAACAAATTACTGTACCAATCATCGAAGATATGGACAAAGCAGTGAAGATAGAGTTGAATCATCTAGCACAAGTGGCATCTACAAGGAGATAGAGCATACCTCAGTAAACATATAACACCTGTAAAATTATAACGGTATGTAACGATATAGAATAAGATAAGTTTTAGATAAAACTATAACGTGTCAAGATGAGCAAAATTAAAAATATGTAACATATGTGACATGTGAATAGTAAATAGTGAACAAGAACTTGTGAATAGTATGTAATAAACGTACGAACAATGTTAAAACTTT